>MTQE01003545.1:337886-348713 GCA_014337955.1 Aspidoscelis marmoratus
AAAAAAAAACAAAACATTTGTACACATCCCTAGTTACGAATATTTGTGCACATCCCTGTACCATAGGAGTCAGATAAGAGCAAACAGGCTCTGTAGGTGTAAGAAGAAGAAGAGTTGGCTTTTCTCACCCATTTAAGGGGACTTAAAGTGGCTGACAAACCTTCTGTTCTTCTCCCCACCCTATGAGGCAGGTGGGGCTGTGAGAGCTCAGAAGAGAGGTGTGACTAGCACAAGGTCACCCAGCTGGCTTCATGGGGGAGGGCGGAATCGAACCCGGTATTCCCAGCTAAGAGTCTGGCTCCCTAACCACTAGACCAAACTGGCTCACTTACTTGAGTCCCTGGAAGGAGAGAACCCTTTGAAAACAACATTGCTCCAATCACTGCAGCACTGTAAGTTGTGTCTCCACCATGGGGTGACCAATGACAAGGAATGATGGGAGTTTGGGTTAGCAACGCCTGGAAAACCGGACCTTAGTCACTTTGGCCAGGGTTTGGAAAATTGATTTTTGTGGAGAGTAACGCAAACCTGATCCAAAAATCAGAAGGAATTCAGAGTATATTTGCACAAGGAATATAGGGCATGTCCAGATGATGGCTGAATATCCCTCTAGCAAGGGATAACATGGGATATTGATCCCCCACCATTCATTAACCATTGCTAATCTGACAGCACTGGAATTGGCACTGTCTTGGTGTGAGAGCCACTGTCCAGCTACACTTTGCTCTCACTCATGCCAGGCCTTTTCTCCTGGCCTTTCTGCTGGATCCTGCGTTTCCATGGAGACCACCCTAACTGCCTATGCTCTTATACCACAGTGGCCTTGGTCTCTCTGGAAACCAGATAAAAATGTCAGAAATATTCTCGCCTTGCCTACATTCCTTGTCTTCTGCTATTAGCTCAATAAACAGAAGAGCCTGCTTTATGGTAGAACTGTATCTGTGGCCAAGTTCCCAATTGGCAATATAATCCAGTTTTAAACTGTTTTTCTTTTAATCAGCACCATTCCCACTGCTAGCTTATAATGCGTACTAAGGCTGCTTCTGCACTTGGCCTTATTCTGGATATATCTCAGGATAGGGGTCTCTTGTCCACATGCTAATACAGACTATGGCAAGTCTCACTAGGACCTGCTGTAGTCTGCAATAACATGCAGATAAGAGACCCTGATCCTGAGATATTTTCCAGAATGAGGCCAAGTACGGAAAGGGCCTTACTTTCCATTCTTCAGTGCCTGGCAAAGGAGAAACCCCCTTCCCTCTCTCTTCCCCTCAGCAAAACCCCTTCCCCATGCAGTCAGCAATTGGACTCTGTCATACCCTGACTTCATTGGGGCGGGTAATTCAAACCCCATCCTCTATATAATCCTGCCCCTGTATCAGATCATGGAGTACTTTGGCAGCAGTTTTTGTTCACCGCTTCTCCCCGCACTGAAGCACAGCTTCTTTCTCATGTTAACAAGGCAATAGAAGATTAAAAATCACTTTCCCTTCTTATAATGGTGTTTGTGCTAGATTGGTAGATCAGAGCAGTGAGAAATGGCAGGGGATGATTGCAGAGAGGACTAAGGAAGGAAGGAAGGAAAAGGAAGGAAAAGGAAGGAAAAGGAAGGAAAAGGAAGGAAGGAAGGAAGGAAGGAAAAGGAAGGAAAAGGAAGGAAGGAAGGAAGGAGCGAGCAACCAGACAGCCTTTTACTCAAAGCCACAAGGGGAGCTGATAAGTCTGATCACTGCCAATGAGTCCCTCTTACTGAAATCAGGCACTTTAACTTGCTCCCTTCCTTGCTACATTTGTCTGAGCTTGATACGTTGTTGTGTGTCCAAGAGCTACTGATCATTTTTCACTTCCTTCTCCTCCCCTTTCAGCCAGTGGTAGTTTTCCTTAGCTCGTAATGAAGAGCCTGGGGAAGAGGGGACTACAAATCACAGCTTCTCATTGGATCAGTGGAAACTGAGGAGAATGCCCCTAACGCATGGTTCCCTCCCCCAAAAAAGCACTTGCATTCCCATTTTGCTAAATAAAGTGGAGAAGTTATAAATTGAGCAGCGAGACCTCTTTTGATCTGAATAATCTGCATTTCAGGACCTTTAATCCTCAGAACCTGCAGATTCTTTTAAAACTTTGGGAATGGCGAGCTCTCGAAATGGTCTCAAAGCTCATTATAATCAGTTTGGGACTGCACCCTGTGTGAATTCCTTGCCTAGATTGGAGCTTAAGGGCAGCTGGTAGACTATTCTGTCACTTTGCACATTTTACTGAAATGTGCATGCATGAACATCTGTTTCAGCCTCCATGCATATGCAGTGGCTGGAATTACGATGGTGCCTCTGTCTATGAAACAAGTAACAGGCATTATTGCTGGAAAACCCATGACCAGCATTGGGTTTTCCATCAATAGTACTTTGTGGTTTTTAGAGGGGGAGATGCAAGGCTATCGTGGGATCCTTCAGATATGTGAGACAACCTCATCATTATGGATGGGACCATAGTCTAAACCAGTGATGACCAACCTATGACACGTGTGTCACAGGTGACACGCCAAGCCCTTTTGGGTGACACACCTGGTCACCCTGGCACCTGGGCATGTAGTGCTTGCTTGTTCTTGAAGTGTACAAATTACCAACTTTCAATCGAATATTAGCAAACGAATTTCAGCAACAAAAGTCACTAATGTAAAGAATTACATTATCAAAAATATAACTTTTTTACTAGAGCTACAAATGTCACAAAATTATGGATTTTTCTAGATGTGACACAGCACCCGAGTTAAGCTAGGTTTTCTTGCGAATTTTGACACACTGAGCTCAAAAGGTTCGCCATCACTGGTCTAAACTGGTATTGTATATAGATGATATATTATGCTTTATTACTCATTCTGATTTTTCTTGTTCATATATTTTAAAACACTGGTAACAGTAAGATAGTATACCCTTTATGTATGTATGTATGTATGTATGTATGTATGTATGTATGTATGTATGTATGTATGTATGTATGTATGTATGTATGTATGTATGTATGTATTTGCATCTGTATCCCACCCTATACCCAAGGGTCTCAGGGATGCTGGATATTAAAATTTTAAAATTTCACAACATTTCAATTTTTATTTATTTTATTTATTTATTATTTATATCCCGCCTTCTAGCCACAGGTCTCAGTGTGGCTAGACATTAAAACCAATAACATATTAAACATATTAAAACCATGGCAGTTACTGAACGTGGGGAGGAAAAGGCTGTTCCTTTACTTAGCCAAAGGCCAGGGTAAAGAGATGCGTCTTCAGAGCCCAGGTGTGAAGGTGCCTGATGGAGCTCAGGAGGGAGACTATTCCACAGTCTGGGAGTCACCACTGAAAAGGCCCTATCCCAGATGCCCACCCCTTTTGCTGCTGAGGGTGGTGGTGCAACGAGGAGGGCCTCCCCTCCAGATCTTAGGGCATTGGGTTGGTAGGCCAATATGGAAAAATGCATTCCTTTAGATATTTGGGGCCTAAGTCATTCAAAGTTAAATTGGGCTCGGTAGTGAATTGGCAGCCAGTGCACCTCTTTTAAGACCAGCATGATGTGCGTTGGCCAGCCATTCCTGTCAGCAGTTCTGCACCAGCTGCAGCTTCTAAGCCGTCTTCATGGGCAGACCCATACAGAATGCATTACAGTAATCCAGTCTGGAAGATACAAGAGCATGGATAACAGTGGGCAATTCATCTCTGTTCAGAAGAGGGCTTAGGTATCAAACCAGCCAAAGTTGGGTATAGGCACTTTTTTCTGAGTACAAAATACATCTGAACAGAAATTCATCTGACTTGCTTCCTCTAGTTCTCAGTGTCTGTATCGACTTATTGGGTATCTAGATAGTGCTGAAGATAATTTCTTTTATTGGTTAGCTTAAATTTAATGGAGTTTATATTGCAAATCAAAGTGGATTTAAAATTCCACAGGGAAAGGTTAATGTAATTAAAATGCCTTTAGCTTCCCCCATCCTCAGACTGATTTTGTTAGAATGTCTATCTCAGTTAAAACACATTGGGCAAATATTGTTGTGGCAAGAGCAAAAGTTATCGTATAAGATGTATATCACGTACATTGGCTTCATAGTCTGGCTTTCAGTTCTTTATGGAATATGACTCCTGGAGAAATCTTTGCTTTGCTACAAGGTCAGTTGCTCCATATCTGCTGTTTCTCTTGGACCACACTGGTCACACCCTAACCAGACAGACTCAGGGACAGACAGGGAACTCAGGCCTTTGTTAATCACTACCCTTTTTCCAAAAAATATTCATAGCATTTTTAGAATAATTTCACTGTTGTTTATTACACTTCTTGATGGGCTTTGTGGGAAAGTTGGGCATCTTTAGAATTTATCTTTGAAGAAGCAGCAGCGTCAGCTTTTCTACCCCACTTTTCTCACCCATTTAAGGGGACTCAAAGCAGCTGACAAAGCTTTCTGTTCTTCTATGCTCAACAGAACACCCTACGAGAGCTCAGAAGAGAGCTGTGATTCACCCAAGGTTACCCAGCTGGCTTCGTGGAGGAGTGCAGAATCAAACCCACAATTCCTGGATAAGAGTCCGGCTCCATAACCACTAGGCCAAACTTTGCATCAAGAGCTATGGGTGTAGCAAAAAGGAAAAATGTATTCAACGCAAATTGTAAGATTTATGAAAATAATCCACAGGTGGTATTATACCACATTTGTACCCCAGATGATACCATGCTTCTCCTCTTATTGATGGTACCCAGTGTAAGGAGCTGGGCCATTACTTCCATTTGTGGTCAACCTGCCCTGTTATAAGTCAATTGTGGCAGTTAGTGTCAGACATTTACAGGGTACAGTGTCGTGGAGGAACAGAGATCACATGCAAGGCCTCAAGGGCAGGGTTTGCTGAAGAACATTATCAGCAGATGCTATTATTCTATTTGGCTGTTACAGTGGTACCTTGACATACGAGTTTAATTCGTTCCGTAACCTTGCTCTTATGTCAAATCGCTCGTATCTCAAAGCAATTTTCCCATTAATCCATTCCAGCTCCCAAAACACCACCTCAGTTGTTTTTGTTATGTACTGTACTGTATTTACATACTCGTATCTCAAATCTTGCTCTCATCTCAAAGCAAAGTATTACTCGCTCGGCGGCTTGTATCTCAAAACACTTGTATGTCAGGGCACTTGTATGTCGAGGTACCACTGTATTCTGTTAATGTAGTCTAAACATGGCTGCTTGTGTCCACAGACGTTATTGGAACCCTTTTAGCTCCTGAGAAAGGGTCAGCCTGACTTCAGAGGAAAATCTCGCAATGCTATTGGGTGTGAGAAAACATGTGATCTTGTGTAGTGAGAAAAATATCTATTCACTCTCACACACATATTCATTCTCATTCTTTTCTTTCTGATATTCACAAGTCGTGTATCTATCCATATATCCATGCATATAATCATTTAGCATTATATTGATGGCTTTATTTTGTTATGCGATATGGAGCAACCAAGCAATAAAGTACCTTCCGAATGGTAAGGCATTCTGACTCCATGTTTTTTCTCTATCACACAACACTAGAACCAGGGGTCACTCTATGAAGCCGATGGTAGGAGAGTCAGATCAGACAAGGGGAAGCATTTCTTCGCCCAGGGTGTATTCTCATAGGCACTAAAGTCCGGACTGGAATGGAACTCGGCATACAGGTTTCCCATTATATTGGCCAATAATCTGAATCCAGCAAGCCCTATTCCCATTCCGCTTCTTTTCCCTGGATTTTCTGAGCACTATCCTGCAGAAATCCAGGGGGGAAAAACCCCTGGTGAAACAGGATTTCCATTCCATTGTAGTGCCTATGTCCTGAAACGCGATTGGATCGTCCTTTGACTTCTCTGAGGTGGGCAGGCGAAGAGGAGAAGGAGGAAAGGGGCGGCGCAGGGCGGCGCTTCTAAGTTATGGGTCCGCTGATCCGCTTTTGCGCACATACACACGCAGATCAAGTTCGACCTGGTAACAACCACCCCTGCACAACCGCTGTGCCATCTGCAACCACGAGGTCTGAAGTGGGAACACCGAAATGCGCGCTTGGCGCTGTTCCCGC
Source organism: Aspidoscelis marmoratus (assembly GCA_014337955.1). Lineage (NCBI taxonomy): Eukaryota > Metazoa > Chordata > Lepidosauria > Squamata > Teiidae > Aspidoscelis > Aspidoscelis marmoratus. The sequence goes on from MTQE01003545.1 coordinate 343,964, forward strand.
AACCCGCACCAGAACTTGGACCAGAATTTGGTCATTACTGGACCAGAACAATCCAGAACGCACTAAGTGGGAACATGCCCCCCAGAGGATCATCGGTCTCTGAAATTTGCTGCCAAAAGAGGCAGTAACAGCAGCCGGCCTAGATGCCTCAGTACATCTTTCAGGCTTAGGATGCCTCTAAGGCCACTTGCTGGGACTCAAGAGCAGGAGAAGGTTCGCCCTTGTCTCTGCTTGAGATGCCCATGAGCAACTGGGATGCTGGATTAGAGGGGCTGTGGCCTGATCCAGCAGGACTCCTCTGATGTTCTTATGTCTGGTCTGATTCTCCTGCCCATCAACTCCATGGAGCAACCCCTGATTCTTGTGTCCTGCGGTAGACGACATGATTTTCTTCCTATCCACCTTGTCCACTCTGTGCATGGTGCGTTTTTGCTTTTGCTTTTGCTTTACCTCCAAGCCCCTTCTAGCAGATAGCTTTGGCTTCCGGGAGGGCTCCAGGGACTCCGTTGGTCCTGCTAATGCGGCAAATTTAAATGAGCCCAAAGAAGACAGCGTGCAGGGTGCGCGTGGGGCGCCGGGCATGCCCAGACAGAGCAAGTTCCCCCCTCCCATCCGCCAGGGAGCCAGCCTATCCAGCCAATGAGAAGAGGCGAGAGGTTTGGGGCAGCCAAGCGCTTCCCGGCGTGCTTTGCAGCCTCGGCGCTGTCCGGACAGCAGCAGTAGCCGCAGCAGCAGAGCAGAGCGCGGCAGACATGCCGGCGGGGGCGGCGCGCCACGCTGTCTTTGCGCAGCACCACGCAGTGGTCTCCCCGGCCGGCGCGCTCGCCCGCCGCCTCCGCCGCCTCCAGGGCCATGTTGGCGCAGGCAGCCTGGCGAGCGGCGGCGGCGGCGGCGGCGGGCCGGGCAGGCGGCGCAGGGGGACCGTGACAGAAGCCCCTCGGCGGAGCTCCTTGAAATTCCGCGGCGACCCACCGCAGGCAGGTATGTCGGTGCCCCGAGAAGTCGGAGCGGGCGAAGAGCTGCCTGGATGGCTGGACCGAAGGAAGGAAGGACGGACGGACGGCGGGTTGGGCACCATGTGGGCCTTTCCCCAGCCTTGGGGGCCTCTTGAGGACGGGATCTCCCCCCCCCCCACCCGCCGCCGCATCCGCCCTCCAGGTGTCTGGAAGCGTTTTAGCGCATTGCACGGGAGCCAGGAATGGCACCGAGGCGGGCACCGGGTTTCTTCCTTCCATCCGATCCGTGGCTGCCTCGTGCGCCCTCTTTTTGGCTGTGAAGCGAAACGGATCGGGGCAGCCTTTGCCCCAGGGAGAAAGGTATCCACTGGGAACGCGTCCACATGCTCCCCGTGGCCGAAGTGGGGCGGGGGCGGGGGGATAGGTCCTCCTGCCCTATAGAGGCCTTGGGCAAACGCCTGCAAAGCTTCCTCCTTTGCCCTCATGAACAGGACTGCAAACCTTATTTGGCTTCTCTTGGTCAGCTTGCCTTGGTGCCTTTGGGTTGTGAGGCCAGCCACGGTTCCTTGGGTTATGCCATCCTGGGGTTTCACTTTGGCTTGCACAGATGGGTTGTGAGAGGTGCCATTTGCCTGCAAGCTGCTTTTCTGGAAATACTGTGATCATTCATTCATTCATTCAATTTTTATACCCAAACGTCTCAGGGCGGATTACAGCATTAAAAACCAGCAAGCGTTAAAACCATAACACTGTCTGAATGTGGGGAGGAAAGGCATTTCCTTTTTTAGCCAAAGGCTGGGGCGAAGAGGTGCGTCTTCACCTATGTCCTGAATACATAAAGTGAAGATGCCTGACACACCTCAGGAGGGACACTATTCCAGTCTGGGAGCCACCACTAAAAAGGCCTTATCCCGGATGCTACTGAGGGTGCTGGGACAACCAGGAGGGCTCCCCTCCAGATCTAGTGTGAGTTTGGATCCACAGAAAAGCCTTAATATATGAAGCTGCATCCAGACATTGGTTACTTATCTCACTATATTTGGATATTCAGGAATAAAGCATGGGGTGGGTACACATGGATATTCCAGAATATCTATGCTTTGTTCTGGAATATCCAAATACAGTAGAATAAGAAACCAATGTCTGGATGCAGTCGAAGTGATGTGGGAAGGTTGAAGCTAATTTTTTAAATTTAATATTTCTGTCCTGCCGTATATCCAGAGGTCTTAGGGCAGGATGTAATAAAATCATTATAAAAACAGAAAATAGGTTAGCTAAAAATGTGGGAGCCAAAAGCCATAGGGTTGTGCCATTTGTTCATGGCCCTGATCATTCATTGGTACAACCGACGTCACCTCTGAACCCTGGCTCCTCTAGGTAGCCTAAACCTCCCTCACAGGACTGTTGTGCAGGTAAAATTTGTGCAGGGAGCTGAATAACATAATCTTAGGACGAAGGAAGGGGTATAAATGCCAAAGCTACATAAAATAAATGGGGATAAACATTGCGTGGTTTGTGTCCATTGCATGTTATACAGCTATATTTCACAATTGTGGTTTAATGATTGAAACCCGAAATGTTGAACTGTAACTTCCAGCTCAATGAAGATGTCAGTCCAGTGCACAGTAGTGGCAAAACAAACTAATTCAATGCTGGTAATAATTAAGAAGGGAATAGAAAACAAGTCAGCAAGTGTCATTTTGCCTCTTCATAAATCTATGGTGAGGCCACATTTGGAATATTGTGTGCAGTTATCATCACTACACCTCAAAAAGGATATTGTGGAACTAGAGAAGGTGTAGAAAAGGGCAACCAGAATGATTAAGGGGCTGGAACATCTCCCTTAAGAAATCAGGCTGCAACGTCTAGGCCTCTTCAGCCTGGAAAGGCAGCACTGAGGAGGGGACCTGACTGAAGGATATAAAATCATGCACGGTGTAGAAAAGGTGGATAATTTCTTTTCTCTATCAAACAACACTTGAACCAGGGGACACTCTATGAACCTGATGGATAGGAGAGTTGGAGCAGACAAGGGGAAGCATTTCTTCACCCAGAGGGACATTGGTCTATGGAATTTGCTGCCAGAAGATGTGGTAACAGCAACCAACCTAGATGGCTTTAAGGAAGGGTTAGACAAATTCATGGATGACAGATGTATCAGTGGCTACTAGAATGTATGCCTAGCTACACCCTCCAGGCTAGGGAGACAGTCAGGATACCTCTAAAATTTATTGGGATTCAAGAGCAGGCAAGGGTTTTGCCCTTGCCTTCTGCTTGAGATACCCATGGGCAATTGGTGGGCTACTGTGTGGGACAGGATGCTGGACTAGATGGGCTGTGGCCTGATCCAGCAGGGCTCCTCTTATGTTCTTATGTTCCAGCAAATCTGGAGGAGACCTATTCAAAGCGTCTAAAGGATGCCGGGATGGCAGAGGCCACTTGATTGATTGATTGATATTTCTATCCTGCCCTGTACCTGTAGGTCTCAGGACGGGTAACAAAATTCAGTGCATTAAACAAACCAATATATCTTAAAACAGTAATGTCTACAACATTTAAAAACCAACATGTTAAAACAAACAAAATATATATTAAAAAACAGTACTACCTAAATTGGTGGAAAGTGTTGATCTCGCCCAGCAGCTTCATGTAGATCAGGGTCGTCTAAGCTTTTAGCATCTCTGGGCCACACCGGAAACGGAACAATTGTCTTGAGCCACAAATAACTAGCAAAAAAAAGTTCTGTGCATAATTTCATAATGATTGAATTTATGATTTTGTGTTCGGCCATCATTCATAGCCATCCTGTGCAGTTCATAACCAGTCAGCATGGAGAGAGATGAACACTTTACTAAGGTCCACCTACCACTGCATATCCTCCACACACACTGAAGCAGACATACTTTACAACAGCTGGGCAGTGTGTACCGTCTTCAAACACAGGACATGGCCCTATTCGTGTTTCCTGGTTGGCTACATCACAAATGAAGAGTAGCTGTGAGTAACACCAGGTGTCTAATCAGCATGTGCTACAGTTCTGTCCTCTCTGACAACCACAGACTCTTGCACTCACTGCCTGAATATAAGTCCTCCAGGAACCACTTATACAATGTTCTTACTGCTAATCTGCATACATTAGTCAAGTGTGAAAGTTCTGGTTCACCTTCACCTCCCATATCCGAAGGCACATGGACATTTCAGGTGCGCTAGGGATACAGGAAAACCATCTAAAAAGTACCAAATCTTTATTTCACTTATTGGAACCAGGATTTCTTCCTATTGCAAATTCAGGGACAATCCAAAAGTCAGAGTCAGGAGCCAAAATGCAGGTCCAGAGCCAGGAAACAGAGACCCAAAGAGGAAGAGAAACAGAAAAGAACAATTGCCAGTAACCTCTTTTTTCACCTCTTCAACCTCTTTTTTCCCTAGTCAGCTTCTCCTCCTTCTGCAGTCGATGGGAGGACGAGAAATAAACTGTGAACCTTGTAGGGAACCATTTCAGATCAGTGGCTGAATTCACACTTTGGCCTCTGGTATGCTGTTAGGACAGCTCTGGTAATGCATACCAGAGGCCTCAGTGCAAATATGCCACAGGCCCCTATACTGGGTTGTATCCTAGCGTAAGGCCCAGTGCAGAAATGGCCCATATTTTTGAAACTTACGTAACAGTAGGAAAAGAATATCTGGATAGGCAGCATAGTCCACTTTGTGTGTGCACAGAGGGTGTAGCAAGATAACAGCCAACCTAGATAGCTTTAAGAAAGGGTTAAACAAATTCATGGATGACAGGTGTA
>MTQE01003545.1:348806-370193 GCA_014337955.1 Aspidoscelis marmoratus
TCAATGGCTACTAGAATGGATGCCTGGGTACTTCCTCCAGGTTGGAGAGATGGGCTGGAGGCCATTTGCAGGGAGTCAAGAACATCTGGAGGTTTTGCCTTCATCTTCAGCTTGAGAAGCCCAGAAGCATTCGGTGGGCTACTGTGTGAGACAGGATGCTAGACTAGATGGGCTGTGGCCTGATCCAGCAGGGCTCCTCTTATGTTCTTTTAGCTGTGGAATAGGTACACAAAGGGTGTTTTTCCACTGTCACTAGAAGTACCCATTAAGTACCCATTAATGCAGCAGTTCTCAACCTTCCTAATGCCACGACCCCTTAATGGAGTTCCTCATGTTGTGGGGACCCCCAGCCACGGGTGGAGCAGCTGGGAGGTGGGAGGGAAGGGCGACGGGAGGCTCATCGCGACCCCTCTGAAAGGGTAATTCGACCCCCAAAGGGGTCCCGACCCCCAGGTTGAGAACCACTGCATTAATGGGTACAAAAATGCCATTATGTACCCATTAATGGGTACTTAATGAGTACTTTTAGGGTGTTTTTCCACTGTCACTAAAAGTACCCATTAAGTACTTAATGGCATTTTGTACCCATTAATGGGTACTTCTAGTGACAGTGGAAAAACACCCTTAGTGACAGTGGAAAAACACCCAAAATCTTCGACTTCTGTATCGGTGATTAGACAAAGTGTTAATGCATCTAATATGGAAGGAAATATGGTAATTTCTATTATCTGTGAAATTTAACCTCCAGGCGTAAGTGCCAAGCACCAGGACTGTTCAGTTTGGGGAAAGGGGTGGATCTGATTCAAAGCAACTTTTTATCTCAAACCCAGTGGGACATCTTTTCCTTTATACCTCCACTGACAATGGCGTCTTCCAAAAAATTTAAAAAACATATTATGTTACAATTTACATTGTGTCAGGGTTGATCCATTTTTACGGACTCCAATTCCAGTAAGCTAATTATTGCTTCCAGCTTCACAAACCTGGGATCTAGATGTCTGAATTGTCTGTATGTTGAACACCCACTCCCAATTAATGACCATTTTGAACTGGAGGGCTAGACTGAACCACGTAACCTCCTGTCTAATGGTTAGGGAGCTGGACTCTTATCTGGGAATATGGGGTCTGATTCTGTCCTCTTCCACGGAGCCAGCTGAGTGACCTTGGGCTAGTCACAGCTCTCTTCTTAGTTCTCAAAGCCCCATCTACCTCACAGGGTGTTCTGTTGTGGGGAGAAGAATAGAAAGCTTTGTCAGCCACTTTGAGTCCCTTTAAATGGGTGAGAAAAGCAGGGTAGAAAAGACAACTCTTCTAAATGAAAGTTCCATGTCTGGCCGTGTCTTTTCTTCTCAATATTAGTCAGGGAAGAGTAGAAGAGACCTCCATTTTTGTTTAAAAAGAATGTCAGTGTTAATTTCCTTGCACTGTAGCAGCCATTTTGTGACTGGTCCACACTCCCTCAAAACCCCACATTGGCAGACAGCCAGGTGCCATGTATGGTTGTGAAAAACAAAGATTAGATGTGCAAGTAACATAATTCTCTTGCTGCAAAACTGACAGGACAGTGGCAAAGAGGGCGGGGGGAATTGATCCATTGGTGACTCCACTCCCTTGGAATCCAGTGGCTTGCCCCCAAGAGAAAAATAAAAAAACATACATCTCATTGAAACCTAGCGTAACTTGCCAGTTTGGTCTCTTGTGTAGAGTGCCAGGCTGTTATGGAATAGTCTCCTGGTTTGATTCTGCACTCCTCCATGAATCCAGCTGGGTAGTCTTGGGCCTGTTACAGCTCTCCTTCTGAACTCTCACAGCTCCACTATCTCACAGGGCATCTGTTGTGGGGAGAAGAACAGAAGGTTTGTCAGTAGCTTTGAGTCCCATTAAGAGTGAGAAAAATGAGGTATAAAAGGCAGCTCCATTTCTTTTTCCTTTTCTTCTGTGTCAGTGACCAGAGGCCTATTCGCACGAGGGCCGCCGGAACGCGAGTAGGATGTCCTGGGATGGAGCATTCGCTCTGCTGGGCCGGCGGTTCCATCTGGAACTGCCCCAGCCCGTCCCAGGGCACCCATTCACGCTCCGGGTGTAGAGCACGAAACCCACCCAGGGCATTCCCAGCCATCTTGGACCATTCCACAGCTGTATGGGAGGGAGAGCATTCATGGTCTCCCTCCCGAGCAGCTGTGGGCCCTGCTCCTGGCTGCCGCTATTGGTACACAGGACCCAAGCTGTCAGCACTTCAGAACGGAGGCGCTGACAGCACAGGGCTGGTGTACTGCATGAAGCGGCACATCGCCCCAGCCGGCCATGCAACCACAACAAGGTAAGTGGTCGCGTGGCTGGGAGGAAGGCACCACCCCCTGGCTGCCGGGGGGCCCCTAGGGGGCCCCTGGCAGCTGGGGCAGCCTGATCCAGGCCTCCCCAGTTGCCAGCACACCGGGACAGAACTTCGGCCTCCGCAGGCTCTAGGTGACCAGATTGGGTCACCTACAGCCCGCAGGAACCCACCCCCACCCCCGGGCACCTCCTAGCCTGGGGGCTAGTGAGGATGCACGCGTGAGCACATAACTTACCTCGGCACTGCCAGGTTTAAAGCGGCGGGGCTGGCCGGCACCATGTGCCTGCATGCACAGCCGGCTCTGATTGTCCAGCCTATCCCAGCCCTAAACTGCCTTCACATAGAACTATGTACCAAGGCTTGTTTTGGGGAGTTAACTAGTAGAATAGCTGTAGAGCATGTTTGAGAGCTCCACAGCTATCAGTGACCGGGGATGGCCCCACATGCTCAGAGCCGCTTCTGGACAGAAGCAGCTTTGTGCTATGTGGATGCACCGTGCCATAGCATTACCAAGACATCCCTGAGGGTCAAGTGTGAAAAGTCCCAGTGACAGCAACCAGCCTGGGTTAAACAAATTCAGGGAAGACAGGTGTACCCATGGCTGCTAGAATGGATACCTAGGTACTGCCTCTTGGTTGGAGAGACAGTCAGGAGGCCTCTAAAGGGAGTCAGAGAAATGGAAGGTTTTGCCTTCATCTTCAGCTTGAGAATGACCAGAAGCAAGTAGTGGCTGACTGCCAGAAGTGACAGCAGCCAACCTAGATGGCTTTAAGGAAGGGTTAGACAAATTCATGGATGACAGATATATCAGGGGCTACTAGAATGAATGCCTGGGTACTTCCTCCAGGTTGGAGAGATGGGCTGGATGCCTCTCAAGGCTATTTGCAGGGAGTCAAGAGCAGGTAAAAGTTTTGCCTTCATCTTCTGCTTGAGATGCCTATGAGCAGTTGGTGGGCCATTGTGAAGGATGGGATGCTGGACTAGATGGGCTCCTCTTATGTTCTTATATGGGCCTTTATGTGTGCCCGCATTGGTACAGGATGCTGTTTCCTCAGCCAAAGGCTGGAATAAAGGGATGCATCTTCACCCCACATCTGAATATACCTAAAGAGAATGCCTGATGCCTCTCAGAGGGAAGACAGTTCCACATTCTGGGGGCTAACACCAAGAATGTCCTCCCAGTTGTCACTAAAGGGAACTTCATGGCCAAGAGGGCCTCTGTTGGCAGATCTTAGGACATGGGCAGGACTATTTGGAAGGAGGCTTTCCTTCAGGGGTTTGGAGCCCAAACCATATAGGGGCCTTATAAGTTAATGTTAGTACCTTGAACTAGGCTTGGACATTTGAATTTGAATCGAATGACTACACATTTATTTTTTTAACATTTGAACGAATTTGAAAGTTTCAAATGATTTGTACAAATAATTTGGACATTTGTACATGTACAGATACGTAGGCATTACATACATATCTGTACGCATCTTATTCATATCCATACAGATTTGTACGTATATGTACGGGATGAAAACAGGATGCATACAGGATAAATATGGGATTCATACAGACGCATACGAATGTTGTTGACATTCGTATCTTCAGATACAAAGCTGAGTATTCATACGAATAGATACGAATGGATTCGAATCTGAATACATTTGTTTTTTCTCTGGTCATTTGAAGTCAAACATTTGAATATTCTATTCGAATCAAATCCAAAAACTGCATTCATGCATACCTCTGATGTGAGGTGTGTCCAACCAGCAGTGCCAGTTAGCAGTCTAAGTGCTGCATTCTGCACCAGCTGCAGCTTCCCAGCCACCTTCTAGGGCAGCCCCATGTGCAGCACATTACAGTAGTCCAGTCTGGGATCTGGCAAACCCTCCATATATGGAAATAGGCACTCCTGGCTCCACCTCCACCTGAACTTCAGTGGTCAGTGCTGAGTCCAATGGCACCCCCAAATTACATACCAGTCCCTTCCTGGGCAAAGAAACATCATCAAGAAAAGGATGCCTCCCTTCTGAATGGACATGAGGCTCTGTAACGCACAGCACTTCTGTCTTGTCTGGATTCAGCTTAAATGTATTGTCCCCCATCCGTCCCCTGGCTGCCTCCAAGCACCTGTCAAACACTTTGATCATCTCTCCTGATTCAGATGGAGAGATAGAGTCCGGGTGTCATCTGAGTTGAAGACACCTTATTCCAAAACTGGACTCTCCTAGTGGCTTCACATCAGCATTAAAGAACCTGGGAGATGAGATCAACCCCTGAGGAACCCCACAGATGAGTTCCCGGGGCATCCAACAGAAATCTTCCACAACCACTCTCTCGCATTGGCTTTGGAAATAGAAGCAGAACCATTGCAACACAGTGCCTCCAGTTCCCGCACTCTGTAGCCTTTCCAGAAGTTTACCATGGTCAGTGGTGTCAAAGGCTGCTGATAGGCCCAGGATAGGGGTGTGCACAAATATTCGTAACATTTGAAATTTGTACAAACTTGGCTGAATTCGGCCATTTGAATTCAAATAGAATGTTGGCACATTAGAAGATTGGCATTCAAATTTGAATCGAATGTTTTGATGCATTCATATGGGATTGAGCATTGACATAAAATACAAATCCAGCCACATTCGAAGGGGATCTATTCAAATTTTCTTGCATGTGATTCGATATGAATTGAATTTAAAAAAAAAATCCGTGCCCATCCCAAGTCCAGATGAATCAACGGAGTGGTGCTAATCTCGGTCTTTCTCCCTGGGAAGATAAGATCATCAGAGGAGCCCTGTTGGATCAGGCCACAGCCCATCTAGTCCATCATCCTGTCTCACACAGCAGCCCACCAATTGCTTCTGGGCGTCTCGAGCAGAAGACTCTACTTCCTGCAAATGGCCTTGAGATTGTCAGCCTGGGTGACCATAATGGTTCCAGTTCTACAACCAGGCGGAATCCACATTGAAATAGGTGTAGATTACCAGCTTCTTCCAAGCGTGCTTGCAGTTGGGCAGCCCTGATTCTCTTCAGTACTTTACCTAGGAAGGATACATTGGCTGCTGGATGGTAGTTGTTCAGCTAATGTAGATCCAGGAAGGACCACCTGAGGGTGACACACACTACTGGGTTCTTTTAAGAGCCAGCAGTACCACCCGTATCTCAAATACATGTCCATTCTATGAACCCACTCAGTCATACCTTGCCTGTAAGGGTCCAGAGAACATGTGGTCAGTTGTACCCCTGCAAGCCTACATCCTTTGGCCTCAGTTATTGAAACTGATCCAAGATACCTTGGCCCGATAGTTCTCTGGACCCTCCCTTTGGATTATTGCCTACTGTGACATCCAGTCTCCTACAGATCTGAGTGACTTTCCCTCAAAGCATCCTGCAGATGCTACATGGCAGTCACTCTTTCCTCCTTGGGCTGAATCCCAAAAGGCTATACACCCTTGGAAGAAACTTCTGGACAGCTGGTCAAGGATGCCATGGCGGCAGAGAAATAGCCTCCATTGCCACATGGTAGGGATGATGATGTGCTCTAATGTTTGGTCAAACTTACAGGAGGATTTATGCCACCTGCACTCCTCAGATGTGTCAGTGACACTTGGATACTTCTGCTCACCTCACGATTCCACAGCAAGATCAGAGCTTCGGCACATGTCAGATGGAAGATCCATCAGTGTTGTACTCAGGAATCACTCAGATTATGTATGTCTCCAAAGACAGCCCATCTCAGTAACCTTCCCACCCCTGCAGAGATGAGCTGTTACCTCAGGTCCAAATCTTGCCAATGAATGATCCAACCCTGATGGATTATTGAAAGATCTAAGTAACTCAGAGGCACTACTTGATCCACCAGGGATTAAGGAGTAGTCCTGCTAGCTGAGTAGAGCCTACTTCATGTTTGGTCTAATGGTTAGGGAGTCAGACTCTTTATCTGGGAATACTGGGTTCGATTCCGCCCTTCCTCACAAAGCCAGCTGGGTGACCTTGGGCTAGTCACAGCTCTCTTCTGAGCTCTCACAGCCCCGCCTACCTCACAGGGTGTTCTGTTGTGGGGAGAAGAATAGAAAGCTTTGTCAGCTGCTTTGAGTCCCCTTAAATGGGTGAGAAAAGCGGGGTAGAAAAGCCAACTCTTCTTCTTTTCCATCCTTTATTATCCAAGAAGTGAGCATTTCACCATGGCAAATGAGTATCAAGCAGCACTTACCAACCTGGAGCTTCATACCAACCTTATCTTGCTACTGAATACCATTAATCACTAACTCAGGGAATGTAACTCATGTAGAAGTTCCCATTTATTGTCTCCCAGATCGAGAAGATCAGTGATTTGAGCGCAGGTGAAAGTTTTGCCTTTGTCTTCAATTTGAGATGCCCAGAAGCAATTGGTGGGCCACTGTGTGTGACAGGATGCTCCTCTTATGTTCTTATATTCTGGGGAGGTCCTCTTGAAGACTTACTGAATATCATCTTGTTGTCACACACAGCAGGGCCTTCTCAGTGGTGGGGCCTACCTTGTGGAATACTCTTCCCTCTGACATCTGGGAGGCATCTTTGGCTTGTGTCACTTAGACACCAGAGCCCTTTCTGCACTTGGCCTTATTCTGGAATATATCTTGGCATAGGGCTCTGTTGTCCATATGCTAACCTGCTATAGTCTGCATTAGCATATGGACGACTGAGCCCTATGCCAAGATATGTTCCAGAATAAGGCTGAGTGCAGAAAGGGCCCTGTTGAAGACACCTCTTCACTTTTAGGCTTTCCCTGTATAAGAGTGGTTTTCTGCCCTACCCAACCATAGTTCTAATTGTGTTTTTTTCTTTGTTCTTAAATGTGTTTTGAAGAGCTGTTAGATATTGAATGCCAAACAGTACACAAATAGTCAAACCAACCAACCAACTATGTACCCTACATGGTTTCCATAAGTGACGTTTCCTCAATTGCCAGGGAAGCTGTGGCATTGTTTCAGAAGGTAACCAGTAACCACAGGCCTGGGAGATGTAGTACAACATAGCATCTCATCTAATTTGGGGATTATCCCCAGTGCTTTGACTTGCATCCTTAATTGGTTGTCTTTGACGTTGTCCTCAAGAGCTTTGCCTTGGGCTGGAATTGTCTTAGTTTCACTTGCCTGAGTGGGTGGAAAGGTGGTTGTGAGTGTGAGGGCACATGTTCCAGCAAGCCTGCCCCCTACAGTTCAGGAGTGGAATGTGTCCCCGATCTTCTGCCTCCCTTGGTCTCTAGCTCCAGCACTATTGGCATGCTTCCTCTAGGTTGGAGGACAGGCAGGAAGCCTCTAAAGGCTATTTGCAGGGAGTCAAGACTGGGTGAAAGTTTTTCTTTTATCTTCTGCAGTTTATCTTAGGCAATTTATGGCCACTGTGTGAGGCGGGAGGCTGGACTACATGGGCTGTGGGCCTGATCCAGCAGGGCTCCTCTTAGGTTCTTACAAGCCAGTTCATGGAATTCATGTGAATCAGTGGCTACTAGAATGCCCAGGTATTGTATCCAGGGTAGGGATGGGCATAAATATTTGTAGGCATTTGAAATTCGATCTAATGTGCCAAATTTAGACATTCGAATGTCCCAAAATTCAGATGTAAACCTTTGAATTGAATTTTGGATCTATTCGTTCAAATTATCTGGAGAGTCGTACGTGTATGGGTTCGTACGTGATGTGTACTTGAAGATCCACATCTTTCCCGCATCTGTACACATTTGCACAGATCCATACCGGACAAAAACAGGTTGCAGATGGGATAACTATTGTTGTCCACATTCTAGGGCAGACCATGGCAAGCCCCAAGCTAGGCCTGCCAGAGGCTGCATTAGCATGTGGACAACACACCCCAATCCTGAGTTGTATTCCAGAATAAGACCAAGTGCAGAAAGGGCCCAGTTTGGAGAGACAGGCAGGAGACCTCTGAAGGCCATTTGCTGGGAGTCAGGAGCAGGTGAAGGTTTGGCCCTTGCCTTCTGCTTGTCTGAGTCAAGATGCTGAACCAGATGGGCTGTGGCCTAGTCCAGCCACCACATTTTGAGGAGCAGGTTACTGAGGGGGAAAAGTCTTCTCAGATTGCCCCAGACTGAGAAGGCAGCTCTTAGTGTCTGTTTTGTTATTTATGTAAAGTCTTCTTTGCCATCCTTCAACCAGACGTTCTAGGTCAGGAACCAGTTTTGGCTTGAGGTGCTCACTGGAAATACATTGGCAGTTTTAACCTGTACAGATGCATTATGAAGTTGGCGGGGGGGGGTTAAATACAGGGGGGAATCTAAATCTTTAATAAGTTTCTTAATCATTAGGGACCAAAAGACTTATTATTTACTTGAACCATTAAAGAAACTGCATTATAAGCGATCCCAAGGAGTCCCTCTTGCTGAAAATCAGAAGTATTTTGCTAGATGTGGCGGAAATTGGCTCAGCTGCTGTCAGTAAATATTGGACATCCTCAAAGTGTCCTTCTGCTCAATTTAAGATAGTCTTCCAGGTATTGGGTGAATTAGCACTTCCCTTCCCCTCCGCTGGATGGAAATGGACCGTGATTAACCAACTTTGACTAGCACTCGCACTTGGAAACACTAGTCAATTTTAGCCGTTCTCCACCCCTCGTGATTGAATACTTACCTGATTCGGTTGCGGGGCTGGTCCCCTTCAGGGCACTATGCTTTTGGGTGCGGCGCCCTCTGTGACTGCGCATGCATCAGCATCACTGCCATGATGACGTTGACACATTGCACATGCTCAGTCACAGTCGCATCTATGGTTGTCCGAGGTGCCAGCGCACTTGAGCGGCACCTCAGACGACCCCGGAACACCCGAAGAAGTACTAATGGCCGCTGCCCGGATGCTCCAGGTAAGCTTAGGGTTAAGGTTGGTTAACCAACAATTAGTGAACTTCTGGGAAGGCAGGGCAAGTGCGGATGCTTTTCCCCAGATGTTCACTAATTGTTGACTACCAGCTGCAGTGCGAAAAGGCCTAAGTAGTATCCAGATTAGAGGACTAAAACCCACTGTGAGAGAAAAAAGCGCAGCTTACCTGCTGCGAAGCCATGATGCGCCGTCCGGATTTGAGCAGCCTCCCCACAGCTTTCTCAGGGAAAGCTGCAATGCTTCTATGGTGCACACAGTGAGTCATGCGTCACATGGGATGGAGCAACCAAAGGGAGCTGAGCTCATTCACTGTTCTCACCATCCTGTCCGAACTGGTGGGAACATCTGAATTTAACTGAAACTGCGGATCGAGTGTTGATCGTTCCGTGATAGGTAAATTCGAGTAGTGGTGGCATAATGTGCTGCTGCTATGCAGTATCAGGCGTCAGATGTGACGCCCACATCAGAATGTGCAGTATCTGTAAGTCTGGACATACCCCTGTTGTCGCACTAACCCTATTAGTCCCCAATCACTGTTGGGAAAAATGTATTTGGCTAACCTATTGCAAGCATCTGTTGGTGCAAGAACCTGCCTCTAACCCATCTCACCTTGATGCTCCAAGCTATACAGTATTTGAACTTTGAACTTGCATCGTGTATTCAAGCCAGTAAAGTGGAGTCTCTGTAGGCCAGTGGTAGAGCAAACTGTCTGGAAAGCAGAGGGTTTTGTCCCCAGAGCAATGCTATGAACTGGCATGTAGTGAAATATCTCTGGCTCCAGGAACACAGCCCGAACAAAAGACTTGTCCACAAACTTCTTAGATTTTTAAAGGTTTTACTGGTTACAAACACATAAGAGAACATAAGAGAAGCCTTGCTGGATCAGGCCACAGCCCATCTAGTCCAGCATCCTGTCGCACACAGTGGCCCACCAAATGCCCATGGGCATCTCAAGCAGAGACAAGGACAAACCTTCTCCTGCTCTCGAGTCCCAGCAAATGGCCTTAGAAGCGCCCCAGTTCCTCCCCCCCCCCCAGCCTGAAAGATGCACCTAGGCATATAACATGAAATAATCTCTCTCAATAGTCTTGGTTAAATACCTTGCTCTCTCTTCTTTGTGTGTTTTATCTTTCTTTCTTCTTCTGTGGACTTGGTCTTTGTCAAAGGAAAATATTCTTTCCAGGTCTGACTTGGTTGCAAACTCACTACACACAAAACTGAAACTAACTGGAGAGGCAGTATAGGACCCTAGAATCTCCCACAATCCTTTTCTTTCTTAAAGCTATAGATCTCTATTTCCCCTTCTAAACTAATACATAGAAAAGCCTATTATAATCTCAACTAAATATATGTCTCAAGAGCATCAAAGATGCTTTGGAGGCATGACACAGAGGGTTGCCAGTTCGATCCTCAGCCTCTCTCCAGAAATTGGCAGTGGCAAACCACCTCTGCATTCCTGCCAAGAAAACTGCACTGGGGTGCCCATGGAGCCTGGGAGGAGGGGCTGCAGTTCAGAAGCAAAGCCCAGGAAGCGGACAACTGCTAGTGTGATCTCAAGCCTCTACCCAAAAGCAGGCAATGGCAAACCACTTCTGTGTCTCTGTCAAGAAAACTGCACAGAGGTGCCCATGAAGTCTGGGAGGAGCCATAGCTCAGTGGTAGGCCAAACTTCCTGCAGTAGTGGACCTGTTGAGCTTCTCTGGCTCACAAGATGAACAGGCTTTGTGTAAAAGATGTGTATCTCCTATCTGTTGAAATTCTCTATGATCACTGATCATATCTTTGTTCTTGTGGCAGTGAAGTAACTGAGACCCACTCGTCATGGTAGGATTGGGGTATCTGCCTTAAATCCCTCGTAGTCCGCACTGGCCTGTGCTTCCAATGAGCTGGCCAAGGATGAAGAGGTCAGAGAGATGGGGAAACCTACGGCTGAGGTCATCTTTCTCATGGTGACTTCAGTATACATGAACCCCAACATAACAGCTGTGGCACCTGGAGACCTACCAGCACCCATGTCGTCGTATGTGCAAGCACCTTCACCTTGACTTTTAATTTCTTCTCTGGAACAATGGAATTCTGACTTCTAAAATCTGTGTGTTTGCCTTCTCCAAGGTGTCTATTCCTAGCCTCAGGCTTTGACCGTGTCTTTCTAAACATTGTGCTTGTTTGCTTCTGGAAGGATCCATGGGCCTTTTCACACTTGGGTTGGTAGTGCATGGTTAAAGAACTTCTGGGGAAGGACATCTGCACTTGGAGGAGGCTGCTATAGCCTCCAGGCGCCCCCTGCCTTCCCAGAAGTTCACTAATCATGCACTATGGAATCGTGTTCCACAGCCTCCTCAACCTTCCCCAATCACTTATCTGTTACCTGCTGGATGTGGCGGTCAACAGTGCGAAATCATCCCTCCTTTTCCTTAAGCCCCCTGAGAGGATTCTGTTCCCTGGGTGTTCCCTTGCTTTTCACACTCTTTGGTCGACTACAGACCAAAATGAGGCTTAGCGCAGTTGGAGGAAAGTACTCAGCTGGAACCTCATCCACCTCTAATACCCTTGAGAAACGAGCAAATTGCCACTGCAGGTCCATTATTATTATTCATTCTATGCATGTGGCGTGTTAGAGAATATCGTAAGGGAAAAAGAAGCCACTGACTTGGAGAGTTTATAATCCTAATATAATGCAAATTACCTTCACTAGTGCCTGAACGGTGCATTCTTAATACACCTATACTCAGAAGCAGTGCCCCTTGCAGACTAAATTTTATGTCAAAGATAAATCTTTTTTTTTTCTGTTTTGTTCAGATTGGATGCCTCTTGCCTCAATCTGTATTCATCTTCCAGCTCGTTGATGTAGCCCTGCCTTCCTCTGGGATGTGACCTTTAAAGTTGGAGCCGAAAGTGGGACAGCGAGAGCTCTACTTTCACCTGGACAGGTAATAGCAGTTTTGCGGTCTAGGATTTTGGAGTTCGGCCTGATTAATTATCACGTGTGAGGGTGGGATCTTAAATTGGCTGGGTTCTTTTTAAAGCAAGGATGGGAGATCTAATGGGACTTATCTGATTTTTGTTTGTTTGTTTATTTTACTTGAACTCCAACATCTAGCAGCTGGAATCTGAGACAAAGTGTGCATCCTTAGACTTACTGAATTCTGTGCTGAGAACATTGTTTTAGAATAAGAACCTTCTGTGCCAGCCCCATCTTAGGTTATACGGTGGTGGGGAGTTCTTAGAAGTCTTAGCAACAGTAAAGGCGACATTCTTTTTGTGCACGGAAGGGGTCTTCTTTCCCAGAAGTATGAAAAGTGAAACTACATAGCATCATGGAAGGCACCACAAGGATCACAGTAGAAGACTTTTGCTGAATTGATTCAATCTGTATTTTATGTCTTTGGGCGAGTTCCCATTTAAGGAATAAAATGGAATATACAAGATTTACATCGGGATTTGCATCAATATGTAAAGCGCATTAAAAGGAAGCAAAGAGCATCTGGCAATCGGATTCAACCCCGATGTTCTGTCCCCACTCTAAACACTTAAAATGCTTCCAAAAACGGATTGGGGAAAGCGAATCTTTCCCCTCCTCTCCCCATTGCCCAGGGCACATGGCAGCAGCGGCAACTCAAGCCCTGTTCGCCCGCTCACCTCCACAGCAACCATCCCCAGCAGGGGTCCCATGTGAAAAAAGCACCCTGGCTCTGCTGCTGCCTACACACACAGCCTTAAACATTCACACATCTCCCAGATCCTGCAACAGCTTTTCTTCCTTTCCCTTTCTAAAGGTCAGAACTTCTAAAGAGCCAGAATTGTGCAGAATTGCAACATTGTTATCAGGTGTGAAGTGGGTTGATTGCTACATTGAAACTGCTGCTGTACAGGGTGGATTTTTACAGTGAAACCGACTGCTGTACCTTTTAACTGAAAGGGCTGACCTGCAGGGTGAAACCCCAATCCATTTCATGATGTATTTGCCCAAATACAGCTCTAGTGTTCCCACTACAGAAAGGAAGAAGCGTTTTAAAAGCCAAACCTGGAAAAAACACCTGAAAAATCAGGTGTTTGTTTATTCCATTTTAAAGCCAAATAATCCTCAAAATACCCCTGAAACTGACTGCCAGTGGGGGCAACGAGGATCCAAACCATTTTACTTGATTGGGGGTGGGAACAGCGAGGATCCAAACCATTTTAAAACAATTTTAAGTGATAATGGGAACTCAGCCTTTGAGTTACAACTTGTTTACTTATTGGGCCATGGGATCAGTTTCCAGTAGAGCTGTGGATTAGGGCTGTGCAGGATTGCAATTTTTGGGGTTCGATTTGAATCGGATACCCACAAATTCAATTCGATTTGAATGTTTAAAATTCGAATTTAACCAAATTCGATTTGTATTAAGCAAATTTGAATCTGTTTGTTCGAATTTGCACTTACAAATGTTGACAACATTTGTAGATGCCCATACACGTCTTCCCTGGGTCCGTACACATCCGTACTCATCCATACACATCCATATACATCCCATTTTCATCCCGTACAGATCCGTACAAATGCGTTCGGATGCAGGGAAAATGCGTATCTGCAGTACACATGCTAATGTCTGAATAATTCAAACAAGTAGATTGAAAATTTGAATCAAATCTTTAAATTCGTATTTAAGGACATTTGATTTGAATTTGAATGTTAAAATTTGGTCGATTGATCGAATTTCAAATGCATTCGAATATTTGTGCACATCCCTACTGTGGGTAGGGTTAGGGCTTCAGTACCTCCCACAAAGGCGTGTCTTTACTTTCCATGTTCAGACACGTAAGACCTGGAGGAAGATCACAAGGAAGGAGGCCTAACTATGAGAGCACAGCTGCCATGTGGAAACTGTGCTAGGGGCTTCAGTCCTACACTTTCTGGTTCTTAACAGCTGGATCACCCTTGTATTTAAGTACCTACCTGGGCACCTAAGAATTTCAAGCTAGGAATGTGTTGACTTGGGGTGTGATCAGACAGGGCTTTTTTCAATTGCCCCATTTAGAAAATGCATCTCTTCTGCAGATACATGCACATAAAACAAAACAAAAGAGACTTCCATACACTTAAAAGAGTAAGCCTACCTCATGTCTCCAGATTGGTTTCTTTGTTCACTTCAAAGTCTGGCAACACCTTCCTGACAACAAGCACTAGCCACTGATTTGGCGCTCAGCTGCCTGGGTTTTTGTGGTCCTGATTGGTTGCTCACTTGCAGCATTTCTTCCCATGGCTACATTTCCCACGTCTGTGCTTAATAAGCTCCCTGACCAGTGCAACTGAAAGAAAGAGTTGCTCTCAGTGTTATTTTCCCCCGTATGAGGGAGGGGTGCATATTCCCAGGAATCAGGATGTGGTAAGGTGATTTTTGGGGTTTAATGTCTGCCCTTACATCTCTGATTTATCCAGAAGGAGTAGATGGACCAGTGTGTGAGATTGGATGCTGGACTAGATGGGCTGAGGAATGATCCAACAGGGCTCCTTTTATGTTCTTAATGCTGCAGTTCCTATTTTGTATTTGGCAGGCTCCCTCACCTTCCCCCAGGTGGCGCCATAACTTCTGGATTTTTCCGTACGAATTGCAGAGAAGACAGAAGAGAAGATTGCCTGGTGTGTAAATAAGAATCCTTTGTATGTGTCAGGGCAGCACAGCAACTAAGAAGTGTTGCATTTCATCCATCCCACCACATTCCTGAGCTTCAGTGTTTGCACTTGATGACATAACAGTCTTGTAGTTCCTCAGGGCTTAGAATAAAATCATCAGACACTAAAAAAACACACCTTTCTTTGATCATATTAGTGACTATGTAAATACAGTTGTCCCTAGCTAGGAATAGAAAGTTTGAATGTGCAAGAATATTCAAAATATTCACCATTCGATCGAATTCAGACATTCAAATTCAAATTGATTGTCCAGACATTTGTTTTTTAATATTCAAACAAATACAAATATTTCAAATCATTCATATGAATAATTTGGACATTTGTATGCGTACAGAAACATACACATTACAGACATATCCGTACGCATCTTAATTCGTATCCATACACGTCTCCACTGATATGTACAGGATGCCTATGGGATAAAAACGGGATGTGTATGGATGCGTACAGATACATACTAATGTTGTCGACATTTATATAATCAAATATGTATTGAATATTCCTACAAATAGATACAGTTCAAATTTTGATGCATTCATTTTTTTTCTCTGTTTGTACAAATTTGAACACTTGAATATTCAAATGTCAAAAATTGCATTTGTGCACACCCCTAATAGAAAGCAATTTCTGTCCCAAGTTTTGTTTGTTCAGTTGTGTCCAACTCTTGGTGACCGATGGGACCGCAGCACGCTGGACCTTCTGCTCTCTGCCTGCCTCCCAAAGTTTTCCCAAGCTCATCTTTGTCGCTTCCGTGACGCCATGTGTCCATCTCACCCTCTGCCGTCCCTGAATCCTTGCGTCTTCCGTCTTTCCTGGCATCTGGGTCTTTGCCCATGAATCCTGTCTTCTTATCTGGCCAGATAATTTTTGCTTCAGCTTCAGTTTTTGTCCTTCCAGTGGTCAGTCAGGGTCAGTCAGGTATAGACGGTTGCAGGTAGGGTCTTTTCATTAGCAACTTCATGAATGAAAACCGCACAGGGTTCTCTTAACATTGTGAGTAGGGAAATGGGGTTTGTTTGTTTTTTGCATTCAGTTCAGTTTGATTCAAATAAAATGTAAGAAAATTTGTAGTCGAATAGATGCCCTTCGAATGTCGTAGGATTCTATTTGACACAAATCTATTTGTACTAATTAGTACAAATATTCAATACAAATACATACGTATCCTGTAAGATATCCACCCTGAATCCATTTTGAAACCACTCTCAAACCATGTTGAATGCACTCTGGATCTGTTGAAGATGTGACTGGCGCAGCCACTTTCCCACCTCCCTGTTTCAAAACATTCGTACAAATACACATATCAGTGTGATAACAATTGATTTGTATATGAATGTCTGAATTCATACAAATTCGTATGAATATTACGAATAATCACGCACATCCCTAATTGTGAGGTTGGCAATTTATGAGCAATGAAAACCTCACGCAAATTAACTCTGGCAAAAAGTCTTTTCAGCAGTGAGAAGAAATGAGTCCATTTTCTTTGAAACAGGGTTATCAGCTGAGATCTGAAACACTGGGTCACTCCCTTGCGGTAGTGGTAAAACAAGAAACACAAAGCTATGTGTTGGCAATATTTATACTGTATCAGAATCACCACCTGATACCCAGAGAGTCGGTAACAAGACAAGTGTTTTGTTCATAGCAAGTTCCAGTTTGGTCCAGTGGTTAGAGAGCCGAACTCATATTTGAGAATTCCGGGTTTTATTCCACCCTCCTCCACAAAGCCAGCTGAGTGACCTTGGGCTAGTCACAGCTCTCCTCTGAGCTCTCACAGCCCCACCTACCTCACAGGGTGTTCTTTTGTGGGGAGAAGAACAGAAGTTCTGTCAGCTGCTTTGAGTCCCCTTAAATGGGTGAGAGAAGTGGGGTAGAAAAGCCAACTCTTCTTGTTCCAAATTTATTGTTGACAGCGGAAGACCTGGTACGCAGGCCTGGAGGGGGTGTATCATACTGTCTCCCAGCAAGTTTCTCCCCACCCCCACCATTGCTCAAGGTCCTTCCAGCAGTACCATTACTGAGATAATAGTTCCCAGAACCTGATTATCTATGCTAAGTCTAAAGAAAACAAGCTCCATTAGGAATGCCTGCAGGCAAAGCTGAAGAAGAATAAGAATTGGCTTTTATACCCTGCTTTTGTCACCCTTAAGGGGACTCAAAGTGCCTGACAAACTTTCTGTTCTTCTCCCGACAACAGATACCCTGTGAAACTTCTGAAGCGAGCTGTGACTAGCCCAAGGCAACCCAGCTGGCTTCATGGAGAAGTGGAGAATCACCCGTTGACTGTGAGATATGAGTCTGGCACTCTAACTGACCACAAGACCAAACTAGCGAGAACGCAACATGGATGTGCAGTGAGCCTTACACACTACTAAACAGATATAAAGCCATTCCTCATCTAGTGGCGCAGTGGTTAAGAGCACCAGGCCAGGACCCACGAGTCCCCTGGTTTGGATCTCGGCTCTGCTGGGGCTTCCCCGCTTTGGGACAAACAGACTCACTGCTTTGGGAAGGAAATGGGCAAGGAGAAAACCCTTACAGGAAATCTGGAGTTGAATGGACCAGAAGTGGGTGGATTGACCTCATGTTTTTATTTTATTTATTTTTATTTATTTATGGCATTTTTACTCTGCTCTTCATCAGGATGTCCCAAGGCAAGTCACAATGAAAAAATAAAATTAGTAAAACCTATTTAAAGATATAACTCGCCTAACTCCCTTCTACCCTAACAGAACAATGTTCAGCAGAACCAAAAAGCTAAATGAGGAGGTTTGTTTTAACCAGGCATGGAAGACCGAATGAAGTTTTCCAAACACAGGGGGCCACCACAGGGAAGGCTCTCTCGTGTGTCGCAGCCCCTCAAGCTTCCAAAAGTATCAGAACCACAAAAAGGCCCTCGCTTTGTAAGTGTAAAGCACAGGTAGGTCCATATGGGAAAAGGTTGCTTCTTCAAATATTCAGGCCCCAAGCCATTTAGGGCTTTATACATCAATTTCAGCACCTTGAATTGGGCTCTGTAGCAAATTAGTAACCAATGCCGTTTCCATTATAAGAGGAGGAATGTGCAGCTCACTGTTTCCTTCATTCCTGGCTCTTTGTGACTTCTGCCCTCATCTGGGAGTGGTGACTGGCAAGTCCTCAAACCTTGTGATGAATGAGAAATTTGGAAACAAGGCCTCTCACAAAGGCGTGCCTGTACTCTACTGTGTAGGGGCACGTAAGAACAAGAGGCAAATGAACGTGGGGGGCAGAGGCTGTCCTGGATGGATTTGGCTCACACCGTATGCCATTTCCTGGATCTCCAGCCCCTACATTTTTGCATGATACAAATAATTTTGAGTCAGTTCTGATTTCTTCCTTGCATCCTTTCTGCACTGGGCCTTATTCTGAAATTCTGTCCCAGAATAAGTGCTGCCATCTGTGTGCTGGTCCAGATTAGGGATGTGATGAATGTTTTTTTGACATTCCATTTGAATCAAATACCCCAAAATCCAATTCAGTTCAAATCTTTTAAATTTGAATTTAACAAGGTTTGATTCGAATTTACCAAATCGTTCAAATTTTTTATTCAAATCTGCACAAACGAATGTCAACATTTGTATGCATCTTCCCCACATACATACGCATTCGTACATGTCTGTATGCATTCCATAGTTATCCCATATGCAACCTGTTCTCGTCCCATACAGGTCTGTACAAATGCGTACGGATTGTGTATGAACCCCTACACATATGAATGTCCGCATAATTTGAACAAATAGATCCGAAATTCAAAATTCAGTTTGAACGTTTACATTCGAATTTTGGGCCATTCAATTTGAGTTTGAATGTCAGAACCCGGCACATTTGATCGGATTCCAGATGCCTACGAATATTCATGCACGTCCCTAGTTCAGACAACTTGGGTGAGGTTCTGTCACACAAATTCCCCTGACTGTATTAATAAGCTGCAATGTAAAAATATTTTGAATTATTTTAAGGTAAAATAAGTACAAGTCGCCTGTGTACATTGAGTTATTCTGCAAGAAGCAGAATAAGCAATCTCTTTGGAAGAGTTCAGGATGTTTCTTGGTTCTCTCTTGGATGATAACTGTGCCCCATTTTGTCCTTAGGTGAAAATCACAAGAATTGGTATGAATTATGAAGAAATACAGGACCGTGGTGGGAAGACAACCGAAAGAAGGGTGGCTGTGAGAATTTCTAGTAAAAGCACAAGATGGCGCTCTTCGCTAAAACCTGCCTTCTCACCTTTCTCATGCCAAATCTATTCTTTGACCATAACCTTGGAATTCACAGAACAGTTTGTCTTCACACCTCAAACTGGCCATAATAGCGGTATACCCCATTTTGACAGGAAAATATACTTGCTGTGTAAAAAAAAGAAAAGAGATTATCATTATTAGTCAAAAGTCACTTCTATATTTTTTGGTTTTCACTTATTGTTTTGACTGCATCTTCTCTATGCATCTTTTTTGATTTTTTTCCCTTTTGTTTTTCCTTTTCTTCATTTGGGGTTTATTGTTATCTTGTGTCTGAATACCTAATAAACTTTGTAGAAACATAAATATATATACACAGTATAAAATGCCTAATGGAAACTTTATAAAACTTTATTATATACTGTATAAAATTTGTTAAAATGCCATTTTGGAGGGAGTCGCAACAAAAAGATAAAACAATTAGTAAAATGTATTTAAAAATATAACTCGCCCAACTCCCTCCTAGCCTGAGAGAACAATATTCAGATCTAAGAAACAAAAGCTAAGTGGTTTGTTTTAAGCTTTCCAAACTCAGGGGGCCACCACAGAGAAGGCTCGCTTATGTATCACAGCCCCTCAGGCTTCCAAAAGTAGCAGAACCACAAGAAGGCCCTCACTTTGTAAATGTAAAGCACAAGCAGGCCCATATGGGAAAAGGTGCTTCTTCAAATATTCAGGCACCAAGTTGTTTTGGGCTTTATACATCAACATAATTTTTTAAAATGTTGAAATGCATATGTGAAAAGAAAATACGTTCCAACACACAGCCCTTTAAATTGAGGGGGTAAATGGCCTTAGATACAACTTATATGCCATGAGATCTTCAGAACTTGCCTTTTGCAGATGGAAAATGCATTGCTTGGCGACAAGAATTCCAGTGGAGGAGGTTCATGGAAGTAAAGCATGCTGAGATGATGTCAGATGAAAACCGTACAAAGGAAATTCTACACATTTTTCAGCTTATTTTTGGCCCTTAGGTTTTCCTTAGAAATGATCTAACTGGGACTGCTGGAAATTACTGGAGTTCTGTGAACTGTGTGTTCGAATGTGCCCTGACTGGTGGCCAGGTGTTCAGTCCCTTGTTTCCCAAGGAGAACAAGGAACCATGTGGAACAGGTGGTCTTCACAAACTCGTGGAAGGTTTTTACATTACAAGCAATCCTGTCATATTATTTAGAAGAGTTGGCTTTGCTACCCCACTTCTTTCACCCGTTTAAGGGGACTCAAAGCGGCTGACAAACCTTCTGTTCTTCTTCCCACATCAGACACCCTCTGAAGTAGGTAGGACTGTGAGAGCTCAGAAGAGAGCTGTGACTAGCCCAAGGTCAGCCAACTGGCTTCATGAGGGAGGGCAGAATCAAACCTGGTATTCCCAGATAAGAGTCTGGTTCCCTAACCACTAAACCAAACTGGCCCACTTGACACATCAGCAAAAAGACTTGAAAATGAAATGATAGGCCCCAAACATGAGTCGTCAAAGCCCTGGCAGATTCAACTTTCGAATCTTTACAATTGGACTGATAAATGTCTGGTCTTCTTGATGAGGCTCAATAAAGGTGTTGGCCATTGCATAATTCTGTAGATGCTTCTGTAGATGCCACTTTAGAATTCTGTTCTACCGATAGATGTCTGTTTGCCACTTAGTGAATAATAACTTGTAAAAACTAGCAGCAAGGGAACTGACATTTTTCACAAGAAAAATGGTGCATGTTTTTCTCCTCTCTTGTAACACTAGTAGGTGCCAAGAACATTTTTTTAACTACCTGAATGACTCATGGAATTTAGTATCTCTGGCGTTTGGGCTAGCAGAAGTAACGGCATCAGCTACAGAAACAAAGCTCAGCTATGTAAGGCTGCGTCCAGCCGGGGGGAAGCTAGTGCCATAACAGCACCACTATGGTGGGGTTGCCTCACGCCTGTATCTCTGCCAAGGAAATTGCATAGAGACGCCCATGTAGTCAACCAGAATTGGGCACAACTCAGTTGCAGCCAACAACAAAGGGCCTAGGAAAAATAGCGTGGTTGAAGCCATACTTTCTCCATAATGCTTGGCAAAACTGACCGTAAATAGGGCTATTTGCTCCTTCGCTTCCCTGGGAAAGAGTTCCAGAAAAGTCAGGGAATGGATCAACCACATGCACTGAGTGGACCAGTTTGGTCTAGTGGCTATGGAGCCAGTCTCTTAGCTGGGAATACCGGGTTTGATTCCGCACTCCCTCACGAAGCCAGCTGGGTGACCTTGGGCTAGTCACA
>MTQE01003545.1:419863-446542 GCA_014337955.1 Aspidoscelis marmoratus
GCCACTTTGGGTCCCCTTAAATGGGTGAGAAAAGTGGGGTAGAAAAGCCACCACCACCTCTTCTTCTTCCTCCTCTTCCTCTTCTTCTTCCTGTTCTTCTTCATCTAGTCCAGCATCCAGTCTCATACAGTGGCCCATTAATTGCTTCTGGACTTCTCAAGCAGAAGACAAAGGCAAAACCATAATTTTCAGTTGAATATCTGCAAATGGCTTTTAGAGGCATCCAGGCTTCCTCTCCAGTCTGGAGGCAGTACCTAGGCATCTATTTTGGTAGCCATTGATACACTTTTTCCTCTGTGAATTGATCTAATTCTTTCTTAGAGCCATTCAGACTGGTTGCTATCACCAACTCTTTTGGTTGTATATTCCGTAGACTCCCTCTGGGTGGAAAAAGACTTCCCTTTGTCTGTCCTAACTCTCCTGCCCATCTGCTTCATAGAGTGCCCCCTGGTTCTAGTGTTGTGTAACAGACAAAATGATTTTCCTTTATCTACCTTTTCCACACAGTGCATGATTTTATAGGCTTCAGTCAACTCTTAAATGCTATCTTTCAAGGTTGAAAAGACCTAGATGTTGCAATCTTTGGGCCTTTCTGCACTTGGTCTTATTCTGGAATATATCCCATAATAAGGACCTGCTATCTGCATGCTAGTGCAGACTATGGAAGGCCCCAAGTGAGGCCTGCCATAGTCTGCATTGGCTTGTGGCTAACATATTGCTATCCTGAGATATATTCCAGAATAAGGCCAAATGCAGAAAGGGTACTGGTTTCATAAAGTGTTCTCAGGGTACATGCTGTATAAATATCAGGAGGTCATTTTAGGAGTTAGGAGCTACCACTAAAAAGGCCCAACTGCTGATGTCTGAAAGATGACATGTTTGTTTGTTTGTTTGTGGGGTCTGTAGCACAACCTTTAGTGGTACAGTGGTTAAAGCTAGGCTAGAATCTCAGTTCAATTCCTCATCTGCCACAAAAGCTTGCTGAATCTTCCTAGTTATGGATGAAATAGTCTAACCGTCTTGTGGATGCCTTAGAAAGGGTGGGGGGGGAACCCTGGCAGAAAAATCCAGAGTGGGGCTGGATGGACCACATATTGCCTTTCCAGCCAGCTGAGGGTCAAACATTGTGTTCACTGTCTTGGATCATACTGAAAAAAAAAAAAAAGCTAACCTTTTGCTTCCCAGGAATTCAAGAATTTCATGCTCAGCCATTTTCTGTTGTCTCTTGAGATAGGAGGTTGCCAGCAAATTAAATAAATATTTCTGAGGTTTTGGGGTTTCAAACTAGCCATGTCCTATTCTGTGGCTTCTAAAATGGTTCCCTAGTAATTCTGGGACAGCATTTCATAGCCAGTTTCCTCCATGTACTTTTAACTCCAAGCCCTGGCCAATGTAGACAACAGGAAGGAATTTTAAATCAGGTAATGGAGTTTTTCCTTATACTTTTTGGGAAATGCAGTCCTGCTTGTGTACTGTAGTCCCAAGGAAGAAGAACAGGGGTTTTTTTTATACCCCAATTTTTCTTGCCCCTAAGGGGACTCAAAGCAGCTGACAGACCTTCTGTTCTTCTCCCCCCAAGGTGGGGCTGTGAGAGCTCAGAAAGAGAGCTGTGGCTAGCCCAAGATCACCCAGCTGACTATGTGGAGGAGTTTGGAATCAACTGAGAGACTAACACTTAAGAATCCGACACTAACCATAAGACCAAATAAGCCATAGAAGCAATACTATGACTCCATTCTAAGAAGCACTTGAATTGGTGACCATTCCTTCTAGGGGTCATTCTCTACTTATCTGCCATGATCCAGATATCAGTTCTGAATCAAGTAATGCCATCTGGTCTGGATCACAGCAGGACCTGTGGCAGAACAGCACCAGCAATGGTGTGTTCCAGCCCAGCCCATTCTCCAAAGCTCCAATGGCCAGGAACTAAAGTTCTTAACCACAGAGCTCTTGGGGGACCCATTTCAGCAATGCACTTAGTTGCGCTGCTGAAATCCCCCCCCCGGTCAAACCAGAACATGGAGACATGCAAATTCTGCATGCCTCTGTGATCTGGATCACCCCCTGCTGGTGTATGCCAGTGGACCTGTTTAATTAGGTCCACCAGTGGTCCAGATTAGAAACCTCCGGATCTGGATTACACTTCCTGTGCCGTAGTCAGAGCGTACTAACAGGTGACAGGGCCTCTTTAATTTGCACTTGGATGGTCCAAAGAGGACTACAGAGAAGTCTGATTCAGAATTAAGGTAAGTGAAGGCAGACCCTAGGGTAATATAGGATATAGATAGCATTTCTCATAGACCTTTGGGAAATAATCCTTAATTTGTGCTCTGGTTTTGGTGGAAGGTTAAATATAGCAGTTTTCAAAAGGCAGATCTGTGTTGGTTGTAGCTCAGTATTGCAGACCAAAACATTTGGAAGTTTCAGGGAAGCAACAGTGGTCAAAATGATGGCTTTAAGGAAGAGCTAGACAAATTTATGGACAACAGATGCATCAGTGCCTATTAGAATGGATGCGTAAGTACATCTTTCAGGTTGGGGGGACAAGCAGGATACTTCTAAGGCCATTTGCTGGGATTCGAGAGCAGGAGAAGGGTTGCCCTTGTCTCTTCTTGAGATGCCCATGAGCGTTTTGTGGGCCACTGTGTGCAACAGGAATGCTGGACTAGATGGGCTGTGGCCTGATCCAGCAGGGCTCCTTTTATGTTCTTATGATATAATACTGACCTAGCTTTATGGTGTAGGTATGTTTTATCAGACCATAAAAATCTCGTATTCTTTTTTTCAGCCATTAAAAGCAAGAAGGCATAAGGAGTGGGGTTCATAAATCCTGTTTAATGAACCAGTAAACACGTCGAGAACAATGCTCCAGTGTCCTTACATTTGAGAATGTAACCTACACTTCTAAATTAACCCCTCCAGAATTTTCTGGTTTTAAAACATTGGATTTTGACGTTAGTGTGGTGGCTGCAGTCATTTTATAATGCCAAT
This sequence comes from Aspidoscelis marmoratus, assembly GCA_014337955.1. NCBI lineage: Eukaryota > Metazoa > Chordata > Lepidosauria > Squamata > Teiidae > Aspidoscelis > Aspidoscelis marmoratus. The sequence continues at coordinate 422,855 of MTQE01003545.1, forward strand.
TAACCACGTAATGCCCCTTGATTATTCTAGATATAATGGTTCCTTCTGCACCAACAGTCACAGTAGCTGGGAATACAGAGAAGCAAAAATCATTTCCGTAATCATAGACTCTTTTCTTTGCAGAACAGGAGGATCATTGAAACGTGTTAAATTTTAACCGGAGGAAGCACAGATAATACTGGTTGCTGGAGGAGATTAGACATGCCTGCTTCATGTTTATGTAGTACTTGATAAGAAATTATCTCAGTAGTGTTTTATGTGCCCTGTAAGGTAGATTGAATCTGGTTCAGTGCTGCCCGGAGTTGATTGTAAGGGTGACCTTTTAGACTGCTTTATGAACCCACAGAGCTGCATTTCTGAAATCCTTGAAAATATATGCAGAAATATTTTCCCTTTCTGCCTGACAGTTTCACCACAGTTTAGCTCAGTTCTGCTTCCCAGGGCCAAAGAAGGCAAGTCCATTTAGTTGTAGACAAGACAGTTCTTCTGATCACCACAGGCCTGTGTTACTTAAATAGGAACAACAATATTCTAAGCAGCCTGGAAGCTCCCTTTCGTTGATCAACCAGCAGCAGGGGTTGGTTCCCTTTCTTCCTTCTTAGAAATGTGCAAAAGCTGAAGGAGGAAGCTGGAAAAACTTCCAGTCTTCCTGAAATGGTGGTGTGACCAGATTTTGTTCTTTGCAGCCAATGAAATAACTGGAAAACAAAGGGCCATAGAATCCTAGAACCATAGAGTTGGAAGGGACCTCCAAGGTCAGGGAATCCAACCCCCTACTCAATGCAGGATTCACTAGACCATCCCAGAGGGATGGCTGTCCAACCTCTGCTTGAAGACCTCCAGTGAAGGAGAACTTGCCACCTCCCCAGGCAACTATTACATTGACTGATTGCCCTTACTGTCAGATTCTTATATCTAATCTGTATCTACAAAAGTACATAAGAGTAGCTTTGCTGGATCAGGCCACAGTCCATCTAGTCCAGCGTCCTGTCTCACACAGTGTCTCACGCGGTTGCTTCTGGGCTTCTCAAATCGAAGACAAAGGGCAAAATCTTTGCCTGCTCTTGAAACCCTGCAAATGGCCTTTAGAGATCTCTAACCTGGGCTGCCTCCAGACTAGCAGAATAAATCCACAGTTAAATGTAAAAGTGCAGTATATAGTCAGACCCCCTCCCTCCTTATCCACTGATTCAGTAACCACGGTTTCAGTTAACCACAGTTACTGGATCAGCCCCACCCCGCCCTCATGGGCGCCATATCTTATCCAGAACCGGAAGGCCTATTTCGGCCTCCAGAAGGCCTATTTCAGCCTATGTAGAGCATCGAAATAGGCGTGTGATGCCACCGGAGCCCATCCCAAAATGTAAGAGGGCATGTGGGAGGTGGGTGGGAGGCATCTGGTGGCATCACATGCCCTTTCCAATGCTCTCCAGAGGCCAGGGAAAGCACTTCCAGTTCTGTGGTTTCATGCCCTCCGAACCAGAACACCTGTTCGCAATTATCCACGGATTCAGGTAACCACGATAGAAGCCCGAACGTATCCCCAGCGGATGCGGGTATCCGACGGTACTTCCTGCACAGCAATGATTGGGCGTCCCAACTGGAAAGGCAGCTCGATAGCTTCCCCTGTCGGAACTGCAAGAGTTGAGGAGGCACGTGATGTCACATGGGTTGAAGCAACCAATCAAATTATGTGGTTGACATACCACTCATACCATTCCTTTAAAGTTGTGAAGTGCTCTTAGAAAAAGTAGTGGGCATTTGTACTTTGGGGGTGTTTGGTGGAGATTAAGCTTTTGTTATTCACTTATGGCACTTGTAGGCCACATTTATTCGAAGGAGCCAACACTATGCAGACCACTGCCCCATATTTTATCCTCACAACAGCCCTGTGAGCTTGGTCACCCCGGGAGCTTTTATGGCAAAGTGGGGATTCGAATCCCTACAAAAACTGTGGAGACCATCATTTCTATGCAGTAATTTGGCCTTAGTCATGAGGAAAACGCCTTGAGTTTTGTGCCTGGCAATGTGGCTTGATATTTTTTATTCCAGGGTAGGGTTAACAGCTGTCTTTGTCAAGGGTCCCTCTGAGGGCATGAAAGGAGGGCACTCCATACAGCCTTCTGCCCTTTGAGTCAACCGTTACCTAGCCCTAGAAGAATGCTGGGAATGTTTTGTTCAGCCACCCACAGCTGTGGCCTAAAGCAACCAAGGAGGGGCAGAAGTCTTTTAAAAGTGGGAAATGGAGCCTGATTTCTTGTACTAGGAGACAGATTCTTGTGGCAGTCTTCCAGGCCTGTCCTTGCCCCCCTCCATATCTGCTCATCACTGGGTATAAATTAGATGAATCAGAGGAGCAACCTCAGTTTGGTCTAGTGGTTAGAGAGCTGGACTCTTATCTGTGGATACCATGTTTGATTCTGCCTTTCCTATGAAACCAGCTGGGTGACCTTGGGCTAGTCACAGCTCTCTTCTGAGCTCTCACAGCCCCGCCTGCATCAAAGGGTGTTCTGTTGTGGGGAGAATAAACATAAGAGAATCCACTAACTGCTTATTTCTCTTCCCCTGTTTTAAATAATCAAATGCCCTTTTCCATCTTTTCCCCCACCATAGTCCATGCCTTCCATTCTTCAAAAATCATCCTGCATTTATAAACAAAATCAAATGTAATCTGGTCAACCATATAATGATACTGTTTTTCTTTCATCGGTATGGTGACATTTTTCCATGCCTTTGTTCATCTTGAGACGCAGCAGTCCATTTCTGGCCCTAGATCAGTGATGGTGAACCTTTTGAGATCGGTGGGTCAAAATTCGCAAGAAAACCTAGCTTAACTCGGGTACAGTGTCACATTTAGAAATATCCATAATTTTGTGATATTTGTAGCTCTAGTAAAAAAGTTATATTTTTGATATATGTATTTTATTAAAAGCAAAAACAAACAATTCTTTACATTTGCTAAATTTCAATTGAAAGTTGGTATTTTGTACATTTCAAGAACAAGCAAGCACTACATGCCCAGGTGCCAGGGTGACCAGGTGTGTCACCCAAAAGGGCTTGGCGTGTCACCTGTGACACGCGTGTCATAGGTTGGCCATCACCGCCCTAGATTCTCCTGGCCCTGTGAGATACAAATCTCCTCATTCAAGTGCAAAATGGCTGCACTGTTGATATTTCCACTTGGTCTCACTGTATTCTACCCTGTGGGCAGTTTGCAGACAACAGGTACACTGCTGTTTGGTCTGAGGAGGTGAATGTGGCTTCCCTTGGCTTGTCGCAGGCGAGAAATGTTCTTCCAAGAAGACAGCTGCCACTGCTCTCTTTAAATCTGCATTCGCACGTAGCAAGAAAAGCACCTCAAGAACTTTCTTGAGATGGCAGCGGGTGGCGCTTGTGGTCTTGACCCATCTCTAACCCACCATTTCTAGCCTACAATGTTCATGAATAGAGGTGGGTCAGACTTGACCTGAGATGGGTTGAAGTGCTCTTTACCCATCTTTTTGTTTTACACCAGGACATCGTTTTGGGTGTTGATGTTTCTGTGCTTTAATATATCACGCTGAAAATGTGTCTCTGGCTGGATCCAGACATCACTTACTTATTCGCTGTATTTGGATATTCAGGAATAAAGCATAGATATTTCAGAATCCATGCTTTATTCCATAATATCCAAATATAGCAGAATAAGCAAGTGGTGTCTGGATCCAGCCCCTGTGGCCTTCGTGATTATTGTCTCATCTACAGTCCCAGAGGTGGTAAAATAAGTGGAGACCTCCCAGGGGTGTTGAATTCTGCTTTCACCAGTCCCAGCCTCCATGGTGAACATTGAGGATGGTTGTCCAGCAAAATCCAGAGAGCCACCCATTTTCTAAATTCTTCCAGCGTGGAAGCTTGATGGTGCTCCCTGCGTTATTTTATAACGCGCATACAGACTGCCACTTTCTCTCTCCTTGCTTTTAACCCCTTCCAGTTTGGTCTATTGGTTATCTGGGAATACTGGGTTTGATTTTGCCCTCCTCCTCCATGGGTGGCCTTGGGCTAGTCACAGCTCTCTTCTGAGCTCTCACAGCTCCACCTACCTCACAGGGTATCTGTTGTGGGAAGAAGAACAGAATGTTTGTCAGCTGATTTATGTCCCCTTAGATGGGTGAGAAAAGTGGGGTAGAAAAACCAACTCTTTGAGTCTAGACAATAACAGGTCTTCCCTCTGTGTAGGCCTTGTGTACAAAATGTTGTGATATTGTTTTTATTTGGGTTGTGATAGATTTGCATGTTTTTATTATAACACACACTCACACAGAGAGCCTATCTCCTTTTGTGGAACTATTGGGCTGAAGCAGGTGGCTTGTTCTACCTCTTCTTCCACCAGGTTTTTGTTCCAGGTCTATAGGTAGCTGGAGTATTGAGCAGGTTCACATGCAAAAGAGAGTAAAATACTAGTGGATCCTTAAATGAAGCTGGCATTACTGTTCTAAGGAACCAGTGGGGTAGTTAGATCTTTTGCAGAATTCTGGCCTTTCTGATTCTCTTTGGACAACACACAAACCCTCTAGTAATATTTTCTTCCTCGGCAAGGAATCTTAGGAGTTCTGGGGTTTGAAAAGAGCTGTAATCCCCTGCTGGGAATTGATCCCCAGAGGCCGGATACAAACAGCTTAGTCCTCCATCCTCGGCCATCTGTTCAGTCCTTGCAGTTGAAAGCATTTTGGTGCTAATGTGCATGTATGTGGGCTGTGAGTTTTTGATTGTGTTGTAGGCAGCTGAGTGGGGCGGGGGGGGGAGGAGGATCTAAATGGATCTTTTCCAGCTAGGTCAACAAGGCTGCATACTGTGGATGGGTTAGCAGGTGCATTTTGCACACGCTTGGGTCGGCAACACGTGGATACAAATTTTTAGAATTGCGCTGGAGCAACTGTCTTTGTTAACAGATTGTGTTCAATATCTGCACATCATGTTTCTTGGATTTAAATCAATAGCTAGACTCCACTGGCCTGTGAGGTGCGGGATTTCCATATTCCTAGGTTGCTGATCAGGTTGAGTGAATATCCATCTTATTCAGTTAGCTGTGAAGTCTTTGACATGAAGGTAAAACTAAAGAAACTGCTGCTTTTCTCTTTGACGTAGACCCTCTCTTTCTCTCTGCTGCTTCTCATCTATCTAAATTAAGGCTTCCTAACATCTTAGGAATTTCCAAAGATCGTTCTTGCACTACTGGTACAATAACAAACTGGTCTCCTTGTCTCTTAAGTTGTCCATCTTGGAATGCGTTGCTCTATATTAACGGAGACCACATCAACCTATCATCTGATCTCTATGGCTGTAATCAGACACAGCCCAAAAAAATCCCAAACCCCATCTCTGAGGTGGCCTAGAGAAGGTTCACACAGCAGTCTGCCCTTCACCCTTCTCCGGAACATTCTTGTGCTAGAAAAGGTGGATTAGAGAAGGGTTGAGAGCATGAGTGCTACACACTGTCTCTCTGAGTCACATCCAAAGTAGCTCTTTGGTTATGTCTTGAGTACAGCCTATGTCCTGCTTTCTCCCATAGGACATCTCACACCCAGGTACCAATCTGACCCCAATCTCCTTAGCTACTTCTCAACATCTTTCACTTCCATCTTCGACTGTTAGGATCTATCTGCTATCAGAATGTTCCGATTTCCTTACTACCTCTTAGTAAGCATTCTCCCAGAATGCTTTGCCACATGCTTACTTCAGTATTTGAAACATATCTGCTCAATGCAGCTTTATTTAGCTTGAAGATGGTGGCTGAAGATGAGGTCACTAGGTTGGTGTTACACAGTACACTTGGCAAGAATGCCTTGGAAGAAAAGGTAACTGTCCATGAAGGTGATGCTATAAAGGGGGAAATCCACTAAGAGTAGGAGGAAGACCTAGCTTGTGGGTATAAAGGGGAAATACATTTTTTTAAAAACTGTAGGTTAATAGTAGTTGAGGGAGTGGAATCTGGGTAGAAAAAAAAAGCTGGATAAATGTCAGTATCCCTTGGGTTTTCTTTGCTTAGGTAAGGGAAAACCAGTAATTGGTGTTGAGCCTTAGCCAAAAGCCAGTTTGGCCTTAATGGGGAACAAGGCAATGCTTGTGTTGGCTGGGTGAGCTTCTGAGTCAGCCCATCTGGCTTTTCCAATTACGTTATTAAGGACAGACCTTAGGGAAACAGGTCTATGGTGAGAGGAGAACTAGAGATACTCTTATGTCAAGGGCTCTGGGGAACAGTTTAGGGACATAGGAGGAGCCCTGCTGGGTCAGTCCACAACCCAGCTAGTCCAGCTCATGGGCATCTCAAACAGAAGACTAAGAAAAAACCTTCACCTGCTCTCAGCTCCCTGCAAAGGGCAGGTAGAGGCTTCCAGTCCGTCACTCCTATCCAGAGTCGGTACCTAGGGATGAGAATATAAGAAGACCCTGCTGGGTCAGGCCACAGCCCATGTAGTCCAGTATCCCATCTTACACAGTAGCCCACCAGTTGCTTCTGGGCTTCTCAAGTGGAAGACAAAGGCAAAACCTTCACCTGTTCTCAATTCCCTGGAAATGGCCTTCAGAGGTAGTGGTTAGGGAGCCGGACTCTTATCTGGTAGTACTGGGTTCGATTCTGCCCTCCCCCATGAAGCCAGCTGGGTGACCTTAGGCTAGTCACAACTCTCTTCTGAGCAATCAAGCCCACCTGCCTCACAGGGAGTTTTGTTGTGGGGAGAAGAACAGAAGGTTTGTCAGCCACTTTAAGTGAGGGTGAGAAATAGGGGTTATAAAAACCAACTACTACTACTCCCCCTTGCTGCTTCTACTTCTAGCAACAAGGATGCTAATGCTTTTGGAAGGAGAACAATGTTGTAGACATGGCGTATTCCTAGACTTGCTTTCCCATCCATTGAACAGGAAAGGTGCAGAAGAGACTAACACTGATTAGCGCTCACACTTGTGAGCACTAGTGTATGATAGCCGAGCCCACACATGATCGGAGGCTTACCTCTGTTCAGTTGCACGTCTGATCCTCGGCAGGGTGTCACCATTTTGGATTTGGCGTCCTGTGCATGTGCCATCAACCATCACTGTGGTGCCACTGATACTCTGCACAAGCCCAGTTGCGTCATGGGCCATTGGAGCTGCCGTTGTGGAAATGGTCGCCACTGGACACCTCAGTTCAGCAACCTTTTCATGCACCGTTGCTAATTTGTTATTAGGCAACATCTGGGAGGGCAGGGCTCCTGCAAGTGCAGATGTACTTGCCCAGATGTTGATCAGTTATAAACTACGAGGCCAAGTGCGAACTGGTCTATAGTTAGGCAACGATCATATGGGTGTACCCCTCGTAGATGCTCATACTAACTTCTCTCTTCTTGTTCTGTTTATCTTTGCAGTTTTGGGAAGTGATCAGCGATGAACATGGAATTGATCCCACTGGAACCTACCATGGTGACAGTGACCTCCAACTGGACCGAATCAGTGTTTATTATAATGAAGCCACTGGTAAGTACCGTATTCACCCCTTCACCACATTTCAGTCATTGGGCCTATTCTGATCCATGAACTTACCTATTCAAAGAGAATCATGCAGCTTATTGGATGTTTGCTATCCATTTCTTTGGCTCAAGTGTTACTGTTAAGGGTTGGAGCAATTATTCAAAAGGAAAAGTTGTTTCTTCAGAAAGAGAGTCTTTATTTGCATGCAAATAGGCACAGAGAATTGCTTTCTCAACTGCGCAATGAGAACAATGAGTTCACAGCTTTTATAGGAAGGAGGGGGTCCAGCCCCCAAAAGTTACAAAGGCGCATGTTCGTAAACTTTGGCTTTTCTACATCACTCATTTACTACAGTACTCCTAATATAGCAGCATCACTTCTTTGGCACATTTACCTTATTGCTTCTAATAGCAGCTTTTTGGTTTTCCAGCACATATCTCTCTTTAAAACTTTTCTTATCAGTTCCAATCCTTCTCATTACTATTTCTTAAGAACATAAAAGGAGGTCAGGCCAATAACCATCCTGCCTCTGGGTTGGAGCGATAGGCAGGATGCCTCTAAAGGCCGTCTGCAGGGAGCAGAGAGCAAGTGAAGGTTTTGTCTTTTTCTGCCTGAGAAGCCCAGAAGCAATTGGTGGGCCACTGTGTGAGACAGGATGCTGGACTAGATGTGCTGTGGCCTAGTCCAGCAGGGCTCCTCTTATGTTCTTATGATACTCCACAGACCTGGGTTTTACCTATGTACCACAAGTTTTCGAGGTCATTCTTGGAAAAAGTGTCCAACTACCCTCAACTATCAGGCCCAACTTCACTTGAGATGGAACCCCATCTCGGAGTGATATATGAACAATATTTCTCTCTCTTGGGTGCTGGCACTGTCTTTCACTTGCGTCAGATGTGAGGTATCCTTGTTCTTTTCTCTTTCCAGGTGGCAAATATGTCCCTCGTGCTATCTTGGTTGACTTGGAACCGGGGACGATGGACTCAGTGCGTTCTGGACCATTTGGCCAGATCTTCCGGCCAGATAACTTTGTGTTTGGTAAGATGCTGTTGGTTTCAGTAGTTGGCACGTAGAGGGGTAGAGGCCTGCAACTTAAACATTTGGAAAAAAAAGTCATACATGGAAAGGTTCTGTTGGCCTTTCTTATCTTTATGCAAAGAAGAAAATATAGTGGTTGCTTAGGTCTACTAATTGCTCAGACAGTTTTATTTCATGGCCACAAAATAAGATAGTACAGAAGTTTCTCTATGAGCGTGTTCATTTTCAAGCCAAACCTTTTTAGAAGTAAAATTGAACACAGATGGTTGGCTGGTTCTAGACTGGTGTTCAGCTAGCCCCATGGCTGGTTCTTGTTTGTTAGGAACGGAAACTGCCACCCCCCCCCCCCATGTGCACAACTCTAATGACCAGTCACCAGGGCTGGTGCTGTTTGAGGGCCAAGAACATCTGGTGGACAAGATCTTTGGGTGGTGTTACAGATTTCTTCCCCCTTGTACCTGCAGAACTGGCTTCTCGTGTCTCCTTCCTGTGGTTCTGATGGCGTTCATTAAGCTTCTTCCTCCCCCATTGGGCCCAAAGCTGAGCTGACATCTGCAGCTTACATAAGCCTTGTGTGCAAATGAGCTGCAGAGAAGCAGTGAGGGACGCACCTGACAAGAGGCTTATGAACATCTCCTGAGTTCAAGGAGATGTACTCAATGAATAATGCAAAGAGGCTGGGGAAGTTGTTTTAAAATAGACAGGGAGTTGAGGGAGTGAAGGCCGCTTAGCCCAAGCTTCATGGTTTCTCCTACCTTCTCCTGCCTCACACAGGCCAGAGTGGAGCTGGCAACAATTGGGCCAAAGGCCACTATACAGAAGGCGCAGAACTGGTGGATTCCGTCCTGGATGTAGTCAGGAAGGAGGCGGAGAGCTGCGACTGTCTGCAGGGTTTCCAGTTGACCCACTCCCTGGGTGGTGGGACTGGTTCTGGGATGGGCACCTTGCTGATCAGCAAGATCCGTGAGGAGTATCCCGACCGCATCATGAACACCTTCAGCGTGGTGCCCTCTCCCAAGGTGTCCGATACAGTGGTGGAGCCCTACAACGCCACCCTCTCCGTGCACCAGCTGGTGGAGAACACAGACGAGACCTACTGTATTGATAACGAAGCCCTCTACGACATCTGCTTCCGTACCCTCAAGCTCACCACGCCCACCTACGGCGACCTCAACCACCTGGTCTCTGCCACCATGAGTGGCGTAACCACCTGCCTCCGCTTCCCCGGACAGCTGAACGCGGACCTGCGTAAACTGGCAGTAAACATGGTTCCCTTCCCTCGGCTCCACTTCTTCATGCCCGGCTTTGCCCCCTTGACCAGCCGCGGCAGCCAACAGTACCGGGCCTTGACAGTGCCAGAGCTGACGCAACAAGTTTTCGATGCCAAGAACATGATGGCCGCCTGCGACCCACGCCACGGACGCTACCTGACTGTAGCCGCCGTCTTCCGGGGCCGCATGTCCATGAAAGAGGTCGACGAGCAGATGTTGAACGTGCAGAACAAGAACAGCAGCTACTTCGTAGAGTGGATCCCCAACAACGTGAAAACAGCCGTGTGTGATATCCCTCCTCGTGGCCTGAAAATGGCCGTCACCTTCATCGGCAACAGCACGGCCATCCAAGAGCTCTTCAAGCGTATCTCCGAGCAGTTCACAGCCATGTTCCGCCGCAAGGCTTTCCTCCACTGGTACACAGGCGAAGGAATGGATGAGATGGAGTTCACGGAGGCCGAAAGCAACATGAACGACCTGGTCTCAGAGTATCAGCAGTACCAAGATGCCACAGCTGAAGAGGAGGAAGATTTTGGCGAAGAGGCTGAGGAAGAGGCTTAAGTTGAACCTGCTGTCGTTTAAAATAAAATAAAATAAAATCCGCACAAAACAAAAATAAAAAAATGCATCTCCATGTTCTATTTCTTTTCTTCCTTCTTAGTGCTTATTCTGTCATTCTTTCCTCTTAATACTGTGGCTTCCATTTTGCCATTGGCTTTCAAGTCTTCTTGACTGCTTGTGTTTTCTCCTCAGTGGTGGGAACAGCCAGTTTTTGTTGAGTATGGTGTCCGCTGAAGAAATGGCGGTGGGGGCAGCATAATATGAAAAGAATAAGAAAAGTTGGCTTCTCTATCCTGCTTTTATCACCCGTTTAAGGGGACTCAAAACGGCTGACAAACCTTCTGTTCTTCTCCCCACAACAGACTCCCTGTGAGTTGGGTGGGGCTGTGAGAGCTCAGAAAGAGAACTGTGACTAGCCTAAGGTCACCCAGCTGGCTTCATGGAGGAGAGCAGAATCAAACCCAGTATTCCCTGATAAGAGTCCAGCTCCCTAAACACTAGATCAGTCTTAAGTCCATGTCTTAGGTGCCATGTTTCAGTCTGTTGGTTACCATGGACATTTTTATCAACTACTCGACCCTGTTCACCGAATGATCAGACAGGAAGGAGTCTTTTAATAGTGAAAAAAAAGTTGAAGGCATTAAATAAACACCATGTTTATGATAAATAAATGCCATCAATACCCAAGTATGTAGAAGGATTTTCGTGTCAAAATGGATGCCTGTTGCTAAATGCTGATTCTAAGCATAATTGCATCTATCAAACTGCTACTACATGATCTTGACACCTATAAAAGCTCTGGGGAAAAATGTTTACTAAGGGAACCACATGGATATAATAAGCCCTTATTTTAAGCAAATCGGTTATAATATGATTTATTGAGACCTTGCTTTGGTGTTATTTGTTCACGTTTCCCCCAACATTAAAGATCTGTTGCTTGCTTAACGTGAACTTCACTTTCAGCGAGCTTTGCTTTAAGTGACGACTTGCTGGCATGGAACCCTTGTGTTAAATGGGGTCACTTTGTATTCTGTTTCCCAAGATCACTGCTCAGATATTTCTAGTTATGTGGTCTTCAGCTCACCTCCCCTGCAGTGTTTCTGAGCCGTTCGATGTCAGACTGCCCATAACACAGTGTAAAGGCCAAAATGCTTACCAGAAATTATTCCAGCCGATGTGAATAGTCCTGGTTTCTCAAGCCTTGTACTTGTACTTTCTGGACAGCTTTAAGGAAAGATTAAGCCAATTCATGGAGGTCAATGGCTACTGGAATGGATACCTAGGTACTGCCTCCAGGTAGGAGAGACAGGGCTCTAGAGGTGAAGTTGTACCTTTGTCTTCTGCTTGAGAAGCCCAGAAGCAGTTGGTGGGCCGCAGTGTGGGACAGGATGCTGGACTAGATGGGCTGTGGCCTGATCCAGCAGGGCTCTTCCTAGGTTCTTGTGAATCAAAGGTGTCAAGTTGGTGTGAGGTTTGGCTGCTTTTTGGTTTTTCTCTTTCGCAGAAAAACCATCTTAAAAGGAATGGTGAACGAAACACCTATTTAGCTCCAATTGGCATTTGAAAGCTGGTTTCTTAAGTGTAGTGGGTAAAAGATTAGGGCCCTGGCCGGCAATTCACAGAAACCAGGGTTATCAATGGCTGTTTGTCATGAGGGTAGAAGGCAGTGGTCTCGTCTCCTAAGGCCAGCTGCTGGGAGATTGCAAGCAGGGCAAACTGGGAGGTTGTGCCCTGCCAGCAGGTTTCCCTGTGCACCCAGTCGTGCGCTGTGAGACCCCTGGGCCTGATCCAGCTTAACAACGTGTATGCATGAAGATTTTCTCTTGCTGCTGCATTTCCTAGCAGTTTCTCTAGTCCATCTGAAGCAGCTTTGGGCACCTCTCAAAGTTCTTCTTTAGAGAACAAGAGCAAAGCTATGCTGGACTGTTCTATACATTGTGCTGTGTTAACCCAGAGTTTCTGCTGATAATACCCCCACCTGCTCAAAGTGTCAAAAGATTTGAAACAATTTTTTAAAAATTATAGGAGAAAGGGACACCAGACCAGAGTACTTGCATGTCTGAAAGGCTGCACCACTGTTCCTTCGCTTTGGCTCTTTTTCCTTATACTTTCCCACTTTTTTTTTAAAAAAACAGCTTTTTTCATATTGAAAAAAACATGTCATGTGAGCAAATAAAATTGTTTTATGTTTTTCTTTTGTGTTGACTGCTGTTGCTGTGACCAAGTCAAGCCACCATCCCTCCAACATAGCACATTTTTTCTAGGTACCATTGAGTTGTGGTCAACTCTTGGTTGACTCCACTGGCACTTCAAATGCAGCTTTCTTGGCAGGGATACAAAAGTGGTTTTCCATTGCCTACTTCTGGGGATAGGCTGTGGATTGAACCAGTAACCCTTTGCTTTCCAGGCTGTTTGCTTTACCACAGAGCTACAGCTGGCCTTTTAGAACCAGTGGTTCCATTTTTGCCAAATTAAGTGGTTCTTTGTAGGTTTAAGTTTTGGAAAAATATGTTTCCTATGATGCCTATGTCAGAGTTGAGTGATCTGTGGCCCTCAACATAGGTGCCCATAATACCTGAGCTGTAGGTGGACTCAGGTAACTTCAGGAGGGCATCAGGCTTTGTATCCAGATGTGAAATAATTTCTCCAAGCCATAGCTTACCCAAACTTCTAGCAAGGTGCGTATGAGATTGCATTTCTGGGGCCTTCCAGAAGCCATGCAAATGCTGACCAACCCCATCTTTAATTGCACACTCATCTAGCTCCCAGAAGTCCTCAGCAAGGTGATTTCAGGTGTGCAGGTAAGTGGGGCTGTTATGGGAAACCCAGTGTTGCTGCAATCCAGGAGGACTGCCTGATTTCCCTGACATCTGGTAGTATTCCGGGGATCAGAAATATGTGGTGGTAGTGGCTGTCTTAAGAGAAATTTCCTCTGGAAATAGTGACACCAAGTATTCAGTCTATAAAGGAAATGCTTTCTGGCCATAAAGTTATCTGAATGCATCAATGTCAGCTTCGGAAATGGGCCTTTTGGAAAGCTCCTCCCCTCCTTTCAAAATCGGCTCTTTAAAATGCACTTTGCCCTTGCTGTGTCATCCTTTTTCCCCCTTTATATATATATATATATTTGAACAACCAATGTATTAACCACAGATCTCTAAGCAAATGTTTAACACAGCCTTACAATGGGTTCGTTGTGTGTTCAAGGACTAAGAGTGTCTACCTGAATTAATCCAGCCCATTTGGTTTGCTTTACCTCCCAGCTAAGAATAACATTGCAGGGATTTGATGAACTGGGCTCTAACACTGTGGCACAATGGATTAGTTAATCTTTAAGAGGTCATTAGACTTAAGGGGGGTTTGCCTCTGCCACAGTGATTGACAAACCCCTCTGGAAACCTAAGTTGGTGGCTCCAGTAGATGTTCTGTTGCGCTCACCTTTATACCCTGTAGGTAATGATCCTGTGTTCTAAGATGCTTTTAACTGATCAGAGAACAAATGTTCTGGCAGCTTTTGTCAGTCACACGGAAAGACCTTGTAAAATCACAGGTGGCTCAAGGGCTGGAAGTTGTTTGCATGAGTCACACCAAAGGTGTTTTTTTTAAAAGGGTAACTCTGGAGCAAAGAAGAATAAATGAAGTCATACTGGTCAAAGGGTAATCACTGTCTTAGAACATGTCAAACCAGAGACCTAACTTTGGTGGCAAAGGAGGAAACAACAAATTTCTGTTTCTGAATGGCTTACAATATCCCAGGTAGGAAGTGCTATAAAAATAACACAAAGAAATAAGTGTAAACCAAATAATCAAACAATAAGAGTGTCATCCGACAACGTAAAAATCTCCATAAGACTCCACAGTCTTCATTAGAAGACTTGGGAAGGTGTTCATACAAACACATCTTCAAAAAGAGATGGCTTGCAGGTAGGAAGATACACTTTCGGTTTAGTTTGCAGGTGGGATTGTTCGCATGCCAACCTACCCCTCTGTTCTGAACATTCTAGATTAAAAAAGTGGATTACAGATGGGATGAGAATGTGAGGTCCACACGCTACTGTCTGTAAGACACCAAAAAGTGTCTTAGATGCTTTCCTTGCTACATACAATGTTAAGTTCTTTCCAGTTAGACAAAGATTCTACTGTGTAATGTATTCAGTGTTCTTGAGATGTTACAGGATTTACTTCCATTATGTGTCTTCTGGAATGCAAAAGCCTTTTTGATCACTTTTCAGTCACTGAGCAGCTTCGTCCATGCTGTTTTCAAATAATGGCTTCTGCCAAAGAAAGAGATGATTTAGGCACATGAACCAAAATACAGTAACATCAGAGGAAGCCTGCAGGATCAGGACACAGCCCATCTAGTCCACTATCCCATCTTACATGAGGGGCCACTAGCTGCTTAGGGGCCTCTCAAGCAGAAGACAAAGGCAAAACTTAAACCTACGCCACATCCTGGAATGCCTCTTAATATGGGCATTTTGCCTCTTTATAAATCTATGGCGAGGCCACATTCGGAATATTGTGTACAATTCTGGTCACCACACCTCAAAAAGGATATTGTGGAACTGGAAAAGGTGCAGAAAAGGGCAACCAGAATGATTAAGAAGCTGGAACACTCCCTTGCGAAACCAGGCTGCAGCATCTAGGCCTCTTCAGTCTGGAGAGATGGCATTTAAGAGGGGACCTGATTGAAGTATATAAAATTATGCATGGTATAGAAAAGGTGGATATCGCATGACACTAGAACCAGGGGGCACTCTATGAAGCTGATGTGTAGGAGAGTCGGATCTGACAAGGGGAAGTATTTCTTCACCCAGAGGGTCATCGGTTTATAGAATATGCTGCTGGAGCTACTAGTCTAGATGGATTTAAGGAAGGGTTAGACAAATTTATGGATGAGAGATATATCAGTGGCTACTAGAATGAATGCCTAGGTGCATCTTTCAGGCTGTGGGGGGGGGGAGCGGGGCGTTTCTAAAGCCATTTGCTGGGATTCGAGAGCAGGAATGTTTGTCCTTGTCTCTGCTTGAGTTGCCCATGAGCATTTGGTGGGCCACTGTGTGCGATGGGATGCTGGACTAGATGGGCTGTGGCCTGATCCAGCAGGGCTTCTCTTATGTTCTTATGGGCAGAATAGATTACTAGGAAGAACAGTAATTACAAGCCTTTCCAGGACCCTTAAAATAGTAGCAAGGAATGTGAGGGATCGTGCGTGTTGCTGGATAGTTTGCTCAGGGGTGGTCTGTCAATACCATCTGGTGGGTTTTTATTTCCCTTTTAAAATTAAAAGAGAGTTAAGTTCTTGCTCAAACTGCCATTCAGCCACAAAGCTCACAATTTGGGCCACTGTTTTTCTCACTTACTTTGCCAAGATTCCCACACGCTGTTCTGAAATTCCCCAAAGAAGAGGAGAATGAAATGAAACATCAACTCTACTGGAATGTTTGGTTCACCTTCCTTCCACTCCATCTGCTGCCCCTCCAGGCTGCTTTGTCTGGAGTTGCAGCCACATGGGAAGGAAAAAAGGGACTCACCCTGGGACCTTCAGGCAGAATAGAAATAGAATGAATGAATGAAACTCAGAGGTGACAAGTCCCTGCAGGCTCATGCTTTAACCAACATTAAAGGTCAGAAAATGCGTTTCCTCTGGTCTTTAAAGTGGACTAGAAATGGAATGAGAATGCTGGTGTCCACTTGATCGCCCCCTTTTAAGTTTCTTTTGAAATCCTTTTCAAAATGTGTGCAGATACAGCGCTTGTGTTCGTCTGGTTCAAAGGCAGGCTAGAAATAGTTTAGAAAAAAAATCAGAAGAAAAACCCAAATAGCAGCTCCGTGGTAGAGATGACCATGAATATTTGTAAGCATTTGAAATCCAATTGAATGTGCCGAATTTTGACATACAAACTCAAATAGAATGTCCTGAAATTCAAATGTAAACATTCAAATTGAATTTTGAATCTATTTGTTCAAATTACCTGGATGTTTATATGTGTATGGGTTTGTACACGATGCGTACTTGAGGATCTGCATCTTTCCCGCATTTGTATGAATCCCTACGGGACCAAAACGGGTTGCAGATAGGATAACTATGGGATGCATACAGACATGTACGGATGTGGGAAAGATGAGTCTGTGCACATACAATGTTGTTGACATTCAATAAAAAATCAGAACAAATAGATTTGAATTTAAATTCGGATTTAAAAGATTTGAATCGAATCAGATTAGAATGTAAGAAAAAATTCGTGCAATATATCTTTATATTCTGCTACTGTAGAATGCAAGACGGCAGATACACTCTGCACATGGTCAGAGGCTCTCTCTCTCTAAGCCAAAGACCGGCAATGCTGTCTCTGGAAGCGCTTCTTTTCACCCTCCCTCGCCTGGTCTCAGACAGACGCTGCCGCCACAAAACTGCAGGCGGGGGAGGATGCAGAAGGCCCTCCGGGAGTGACTGGCGCGCTCTGGTATCTGCCTGCCTACATGACGTGGCAACCTTATAAGGGGCCACGCAGGGAGGAAGCTGCCTGCCGGCCCTGGCCCAGAGCAAAGCGATCAACGCTCAACAGCTCTAGGGCGCAGGCGCTAAAAGTGGGTTGGGTGGGCTCGCGGAGGAGGAGCGACTCGAGGACTATGTGGGTTGTACCATTACCTAACGCAGGAAGTGGGGCTGCCACTAATTTTGCTTGGCTATTAAGAGCAGAAACCCCCTAATAACCTTCCAGTTAATTCCTATGACGTATAAAATACATTGTTGTCGGTTTCTCCTTCGTGCAGGGAGAGGCCAGGCTGATAGAATATGTGGCGACCCCCTCTCGAAGTCTGATGTGGTATTGCCCTGCTTCTGTCGCTGCATGGCTCCCCCTGCTGGCTGCCGCCGTAATAGCAATGGGTGGGACCCTTCAGGTTCTGATCTACCTCTGATCTGCCCTACCTCCCTTTGCTTTGTCTCGTTGAAGGCGGATCCTTCCTACTGATTTCTGGCGGATGCTTAGACCACACACACTGCAGCAGCAACTACACGCTGCAGACCACCCACGCTGCATTTTGGCTGACCCGGCTTGCCATCTTTGCCTCCAGACATTAGATGTCCCCAGGTTACTGAAAATCTAAAAAAATTCATCTTGCTGTGCTTTTGCTGCTAGTCCTGACAGGCAGAAATCCGACAGTGCAGCTTTTCCAAGTTGCACCAGCAGCCGGAAATCTGACAGTGTAGCTTTTTCATCACAGCACTGACAGGCAGAAATTCAACACTGTAGCTTTTCCAAGCTCCAGCAGTGGGGGCCTGCCATAGTTGGTATCAGCAATGCAGACTCTGTACTGGGATATAATCCAGAATGAGGGCTAGTGCAGAAAGGGACAGTGATGGCTTCTCCTTGTGGTAGATACTTGGCAGGGGTGGCGCCCTGCTTAAGTGACCTAAGCCCTACTACTTATAGGGCACTGTGGTTAATATAAATCCTGGGGCAAATTTGCACTTTCCATCTTGACCATGAAGAATGCCATCCCTTCCCCCCACACTTCCAAGCTCTTACCTGACGTGCATATGGTGTCCTGGTATCAACACTGGGGCAACCCTGACATAAGAACCGAAGAGGAGCCCTGCTGGATCTGGCCACAGCCCATCTAGTCCAGCATTCTGTCGCACACAGTAGCCCACCAATTGCCCATGGGCATCTCAAGCAGAGACCTCCTCCTGCTTTTTAATCCCAGCAAATGGCCTTAAAAGCATCCTGCTTGTTCCCCCAGCCTGAAAGATGTACTTAGGCAACCATTCTAGTAGCTGTTGATACATCTGTCATCCATGAATTTGTCCAACCCTTCCTTGGAGCCATCTAAGCTGGTAGCTGCCACCAACTCCTCCAGCAGCAAATTCCATAAGCCGATGACCCTCTGGGGTGAAGAAATACTTCCCCTTGTCTGATCCCACTCGCCTACTCTTGCGCTTTATAGACTTTTCTATACCGTGCATGGTTTTACTTTCCAAGCTCTTTAGCGCACTTGGATAGCTGGTCAGGTAACCCTCCAGCACCCAGGAGTGGATACTGGTGCTGGCGGAGGTACATACACATGTGAAGCACTTCAAATTCATAGATGATAGATGTATCAATATAATAATAGCTAAACAATGGAAGCAAGCACAAGCACTGAATATAGGATAATGGTATGCACAACTTTGGGATATTGCAATGAATGAATTTGTGACTGTCTTAAAAAAATAAGATGTTGGGAGAAGGACGACAAGAGGTGTGGAAGAAAGTTTGGATTCCTTTTATCAGGATTGCGCAAAACAACAATAACATCGATATACCTGACGAAGCTCACTTCTTGAGAATTGTAAACTAAAATTGTACTTTAACAAACACACCCATGTCTGGGGAGGAACGGGGAGGGTCGAAGGGTGGGTTGAAAAGTGTAAATGTATAAGTTATTTAATTGTAGATACTTACTATTAAAATAAAGTTGGAAAAAGAAAAAAAATGGCTACTAGAATGGATGCCCAAGTACATCTTCTAGGCTGGGTGGGTGGGGACAAGCAGGATGCCTCTAAGGCCATTTGCTGGGATTTGAGAGCAGGAACAGATTTGCCCTTGTCCCTGCTTGAGATGCCCATGGGCAATTGGTGGGCCACTTTGTGCGACAGGATGCTGGACTAGATGGGCTGTGGCCTGATCCAGCAAGTCTGATGTTCTTATTGTACTCCACACATAGCTGCCCAGAAGCCATTTCTGATTTGGAAGCAGCTCCCGCAAGCGTAGGTGCTCTGTCTCAGAACACACTGCAAAGTGACCAGTGGCCTGAGCATAGAAAGGCTCCAGGTTAGACCCCAGTGCTGCAGAATGTCTATAAGGCTGGGTCCAGACCGGGCCTAAAACCAGGGGTTACTTCAGGGCTGTACTGAGATTGCCACATGTATCCATGTCAAACTCAACATAGCCCCAGAACATAGGGGTGAAATCCCAGCACATTGCTGTTCTAGGAACATCAACCCAGACTTACTTGGTCTGGATGCTTGCTTCCGAGATCCATTTTGAAAAAATACGGTCACCGCGTAAGCACACGGGCGAAACAGGGCCAAAAAAAGTTGAAATACTCGGATGTACCCATTACACCCTTGTGGGAGGAGCAACATCAGACAAGAAAGGGGCTTGTGATTTATTTCACCCTGCCATCTGGCGGGTCAGGTGAGAGGAAATTGAGGGTCTAAACAAGAGCCACATTTTCCTCTCACCATCTGGATGCAGCTGAAGAAAGTTCTGGAGGAGGAGGGGAGGGAGCTCAAGGAAGATTTCATCTAAATTGTACCAAACCAGGAGACAAAAAGTCGTATTTCTTGCAATCTAGTCGGGCTTCTCAGACATCTCCTCAAAATTATACCCGAAACATGCTCCTGAACATACCACCTCAGGCAAGCTCTGCCTCAAAACATGATGCCTTGGCCACTGCCCAGGAGGGAAAAGAATCAGGGATTTGAGAGCATTATGGCTAAGCCAGCAGGAAGAAGCTGAGCGATGACTCAGGCCCAAGAAGTGTGTCAAGGGACCCCTTTGTTCCCTGTTTTTTTCTGTCACATCTGTCACGTTCCACCCATCAGGGCCGCTGCAAGGCCAGCTGCTCCTTCCAGCTCACGCCTTAAGCATGGCATTCACTCTCCCTCTCCGTCTTAATTTCAGACGGCTAAGGGCACACACCTCTCCAGCCAGGCTGTTGGCAAGATCCTGCTGGGTTGCCATGCTGAGGCCACAACTCGCTACTACTGACCTTTGCAGCTGCTAGACCCAGGTATGTGCACGAATGTGCGGGTTTTTTTGCATTCGGTTTGTATCAAATCAAATGCAAGAAAATCCATATTGATTTGAATAGATCCCCTTTGAATGTGGTAGGATTTGATTCAATATGTTCAATACAAATTCAATATGAATGTTCGATACAAATCACGATTCCTCTACATATCCTCTACAAATCCGAAATGCATCCATACGTATCCGCTCTGAAAGCATCAAGCTACCCTGAATCCACTTCGAATCTACTCTGGATCCATTGCAGATGTGACTGGCACAGCCGCTTTTCCACCTCCCCAGGTTCATGAATGTAACGGAGCTTCACGTGAATGTTCTGAAGCATTAGATTCAAATTCAAATGTCAATCTTCGAATGTCCCAACCCTCAATTCAAAGACGAATGTCTGAATTTGTACAAATTTTGAATGTTTCAAATATTCATGCACATGACGGCGATCAGTCAATGGAATAGGTTGCCACGGGAGGTAGTGAGTTCTCCTTCACTGGAGGTCTTCAAGCAGAAACTGGGCCTCTATCTGTCTTGGCTCTGTTGACAAATGAGTTTGCTGGCTACTGGTTTAGGTAATTCTGCACTGAGCAAGGGGTTGGACTCGATGACCCTAGAGGTCCCTAGTCTCAATGGGGCCTTCGCATTTATCCCCATACCACTATAGCTATTAAGCAGTGCAAGGCCAGTTATGAAGGAAGAGGCAATTTACTTATCTTTGCCTATCCTCCATTTTGCCCGTTGGTACACACAACTTGTGGGCTGTCCTGTTTTACAATCCCACAGGCAACCTCTAAGGGAAGTTGAGGAACACCCACCCACACCCACAAACACTGACACCAGACAGGCAGAGGAGGCAGTAATTTTGGCTTTTATTCTCAGAAATCTCAGTGAGAGAAGCGAAGACAGGAGCGACTCTCCACCCCTGTTCCTTCAACAAGGCACTGTGCAAAGGCCTCACATTGCAGAGCAAGCGGGGCACAGACTGGGCTTTGGGCGCAAACGCGTGGTCTCTCTGTCGCAGTAAAAAGGGATGAAGATTTCAGCCCTCAAAGTGTGACTACGATCAGATCCAGCATGCTTCATTTTAGACATGGGGGAAAGGCATTGGGCGCAGGGAAACAGCAAAAAAACCCACACACGCCACAGTGGGGCTTGCAAATAGGTGAAAATGGGAACTCTAGGAGCGGCTTGTCACAGCCCACGGACATAACTAAGAATAGTTGTAAGGTGCCCTGACAGTCTCTGCCTTTGAAGGCACCCTCACTTGAAGGAGGCAAGGAAAAACTAGGAAAGGCTACTCATAGCCTGTTGACACTGTCTTTACTAACACTCCTCACAAAGGCCACTGCCTCACGTCAAACATCTCAAAGATTATGTTTGGATGAAGGATGAACAGAATAACTTGATTTCTCAGCTGAAACTGAGGACACGTAGATCCCCCGAAGCAGAATGTTTAGAGGAAATAGTCAACCATTTCCTGTTTCCTATGATCGACTCATTCCAAGACTGAGATGGCAGAAGAAAGAAAAACTTGATTACTTTAGATCGTGTAAGCCACTTCTTAGAACCATGGGCCTCTTCCAGGCACTGGGCAGGTGGCACAATACACAGTTTCAGAAATAAATGCAGTTTTAAGGCACATCCAGATGTAATTTCTAAGGGCAGACTACTCTGTATCCATCAGGCATCTGGCACAGCCATACCCACCTTGGGTCAACAATAAACACAGGGTTGTGACCCACGTGCTGGAATTCTTCTATAAACAAATACACATTTTCTTACAAAGTGTGAATGAAATCAAAGACAACAGCACACAAAGGATCAAGGAAAGAAAAATAAGAATCTTCTTAGGGGTGTGTGGGAGGGACTCTTAAATGGTGGAAAGCACTGTGGCACGAAGAGAGACCTGAGGCAAATGGCATGGAGAAACATCCATTGACAAATATAGGTGCATTCAGCTTTCTGGAACCAGAAGGCTGGGTTCCAAAACCACCATCAAAATCCCTCTGCCCACCTCTCCCCTTTTCAGTGTCCGTTCTTAGAAGTCTTTGTGGCAAAAATATTCAGGACTGATCAACCTTGAAAGATAGGTTTGGGATTCCACTTTCTTCCAGGGTATATCTCTTCCATCTTGTCGCCTTCCTGGTGAATCCTGGAATGGGTCTGTCCTTCAGTGAGCCACTGCTTTGAGCTGAGACCACACGTCGTGAAGGACCAGGGAACAACTGGAATCAGCAAGCTAGCCAAGGGGTGTGGCGGATGCTGTGATAGCAACAGAGCTATGCTTTGCAAGCAACAGCGGGTGCTGGGATACTGCAAGAGACACGTGGGGGGGAGGGTATCACTGAGATCAGTAGCCCACTGGGGGGGTCACCAGGATATGTATAACACGATAACAGACCTCAGCTGTTTTGAGGATCACTGACCCACATGCAACCATTAATCCATACAGGGTTGGCTGTTGCAGGACAACTCCGGACAGGGAAGGACTCTAAATATGGATGCACACAGCTGGAACAGGATCTTGGGGATACATGCTCAGGAAAAGGTTCTCCTTTTGCCCTTTCATCCTTGGCAATTCAGTTCATTCGCCCTGGTTTCTTCTGATTCAACTGCTGATGAGAAGAGAAAAAAAAGTACAGGGAGCTCATCAGTCCTGAGAACAAAGATTTTAAAGCCCTACCCTTTTCATCAACTTAAAGAGGGAGACCAGGGCGTGAAAAGCATCTGGCTGTTCACATGTCTGCCAATGTTTTGATGACATAACTTTCATGAGCTTAGAGATTTCAAAAAGTCTTTATTTTAGGGAGGTAAGTTGTTAGATGTTTTTAGATCGCATGGGACCTCCACGGATTCGGCCTTATGCTGTGATTGAACAAAAAATTCACATTCATAATCGAAACGAACGTCCAAAAATTGGTTTCTTCTTCCACAGCCGATATAGTCCAGCATTCTATCCCACACAGGGACCCACCAATTGCTCATGGGCATCTCAAGCAGAGACCTCTTGCTGCTTTTTAATCCCAGCAAATGGCCTTAAAAGCATTCTGCTAGTTCCCCCAGCCTGAAAGATGTACTCAGGCATCCATTCTAGTAGCCATTGATAGATCTGTCATCCATACATTTGTCTAACCCAGTGGTTCTCAACCTGGGGGTCGGGACCCCCTTGGGGGTCGAACTGTCCTTTCAGAGGGGTTGCGAAGAGTCTCCTGCAACAGTTCCCTCCCACCTCCTAGCTGCTCCGCCCCGTGGTTGGGGGTCTCCACAACATGCGGAACTCCATTAAGGGGCTGCCGGTCTAACCCTTCCTTAAAGCCATCTAGGCTGGCTGCTTCTGCCACTTCTTGTGGCAGCAAATTCCATAGACAGATGACCCTCTGGGTGAAGAAATACTTCCCCTTGTCTGATCTGACTCTCCTGCCCATCAGCTTCATAGAGTGACCCCTGGTTCTAGTGTTGCGTGATAGAGAAAAGAACTTGCAGGATGATTTTAAGAGAAATTGTTCTGCAAAATAATGTGGGTCCTCAATGGCAAAAAAAAAAAA
>MTQE01003545.1:447214-476905 GCA_014337955.1 Aspidoscelis marmoratus
GGGGGGGGGGAACAAAATAGAACATACACATCAGAGGGAGATGTTCCAAATCTTGATATTCTGGGTAAATCAAACCATCACCAATTTATGTTAGATTTCAATACCACCGTTCACTTTAGTTTACAGATGCATACCCAAGGGAACAATAAAAGTATAAGAATGAGAGAATAAAACAATAGTAAAATATTATAAAAGCAGAAATATTAACCATCTAGAAGTGGATTCAACATAGTACCAGGGTGCAAATGAAATCAGGTTCGTAAACACATCTGAATTGACTGAAGACTGGGGGTGCCTCCAGGCCGTGGTGATTAATCAAAAATGGGTTCTGTGAAGTTTAGAAGGTGAGCTGAAAAACCAAAGAGATACATAGAGTGCGGACGGAAAAAGAAACGGGAAGAGAAGCTGTTTGAAAAACAAGGAAGTCAACCAAAATAACCAAAAAGATGGAGGGACATTATTGATGTTAAATGATTTATTATGTTTGGATGATTTTAGGCTGTTGATGAAAATGTTTTAATAATAATAAAAAAAGAAATGAACTGAAAAATTGGAACTGAAGACCTTAAGTACCTGCTTTTTGCTGTTGGCCAGATAATGAACTATCTGCATTACCTCTGCAGCATAGAGTTTTTATTATTTTTACCTAAAGTAGTCTCCTTTTGAGAGTGACAAGCATGTTTTTAAAGACCATTTTTTTTCTCAATACACCTTTAAAGTTTTTAAATTGTTTCACATTTGGTCAAGTTAAGATCTTTAAGAACCTCATTTTAATTTGTATGTATTATTAGTATCATTAAGAGTGTCCCTGTTCCCTCCCACACCATTTTCCTTTTGTCTCTTGTCTCTTTAGATTGTAAGCCTGAGGGCAGGGACCTGTCTAAGATTAATACAATATTGTTACCCACCCTGAGACCAGGGATGGGGGTGGGGGGGCAGGGGCGGGCAGGCAGGTAGGCAGGCAGGCAGGCAGACGAAGGAAGGAAGGAAGGAAGGAAGGAAGGAAGGAAGGAAGGAAGGAAGGAAGGGCTTGTAAGATATTTGACTATGCAAGCCTGCTGCTCTTTGGGTGGTTTCACTGCACATCCCTAGACCTTTGCCCACCTCCCTTTTTGACAGGGTGGCGATGCCTACCTGTGGAAGCTTCTCCAGAAGCATGTCAACCATGGCGACTTCCTGGTACTGCTTGAAGGCTTCTGCCTTCTTGGCCATCTGCTCGGCATCCGCTCGGGCTTTGGCCTCAATGGCGAAGGCCTCAGCCTCCCCCTTCACCTAGAGATGGCCACGAGAACAGAGTCAGTGTGAGGCGGCAACATGCTGCCCTCCCTTGAAGTCGAGGCCTACTCACCCTCACTGCCTCCGCCTCCGCCTCCGCCTGCATGATGAGTTGCGTCCTGTAGGAACAGAAAAGATAAAGTAAGGCCAACGCTCAAGTCTAGGGATGTGCAGGAATATTTGTAACATTAGATATACGTACAAATTCAGACGTTCGTTTACGAATCTGAATGTTACGACGTTCGTACATGGACAATTGAACAAATGCTTCGGAACATCTTTTGCATCTTGTCTCTTTAGACTGTAAGCCTGAGGGCAGGGACCCGTCTAAGATTAATATAATATTGTAACCCACCCCGAGACCTCTGGGTATAGGGCAGGATAGAAATAAATAAATAATAAATAATAATAAACATTCGTGAAACGGGGAGGTGGGAAAGTGGCTGCCCCAGTCACATCTGCAAGGGATCCAGAGTGTATTCAACATGATTTGGGAGCGGATTCAAAGTGAATTCAGGGCGGATTTAATGCTTTCAGAGCGGATATGTTACGGGGTACGTATCGGAAACGTATCGTATCGGATATTCGTACGAATACATTCATATCGAAAAGAATCCTATCACATTCAAAGGGGATCTATTCGAATGAATAGAGATTTTCTAACATTTGATTTAATATGAATCAAATGCAAAAAAAAAACCCTATTCATGCACATCCCTACTGAAGTCCAAATCCCAACCAGACACCCTGTGAGGTCGGTGAGGCTGTGAGAGCCCACAAAGAAAGCTGTGACTAGGCCAAGGTCACCCAGATGGCTTTGTGGAAGAGTGCAGAATCAAACCCCGTGACTGTGAGATGAGTCTGGCGCTCTAACCACAAGACCGAACTGGCTCACAGGTGCCTGGAGGCACTAATGGTCTAATTGGAGGGTAATAAATTGAAGCTGAATCCAGACAGGATGATTGTGCTGTGTGTCACAGGGTCTGAAGTCCATGAAGTTGAGACTATAATATCCTAGAAGGGACAGGTATGAAACCTGGGTGCTCTCTGTGTTGATGCTTGAAGCTCGGGTGGAGGCTATGGCCAAGAGTGCCTATTCCGAATTGCAGCTGGTTCAATACCTAAAGCCCCTTCTGGACAGAGATGATTTGGCCACCGTAATCCATGCTTTGGTAACTTCCAGACTGGACTATTGTAATTCACTCAATGTGAGACTGCCCTTGAAGACAGTTTGGAAGCTGCACCTGGTGCAAAATGCAACAGCTGGATTATTGACTGGAACAGCTAGCTGGGCACACATCACACCAGCCTTAAAAGAGCTGCATTGGCTGCCAGTTCACTACCAAACCCAATTTAAGCAATTAACATTAAATTATAAGGCCCTAAATGGCTTGGGCCTCAAATATCTAAAGGAGCACCCTCTCCCATATTGACTGTCTCTGCCTTAAGATCAACAGGCGAGGGCTCTCCAGACTGTATAACCACTCTCAGCAGCAAAATAACTGGGCACCTGGGATATGGTCTTCTCAGTGGTGGCCCCAGACTATGGGATACTTTCCTCCCTGAGGTGTCCAGGCACCTTTACAGGTTTAGGACCTTTGGCTGAGGAAACAACTTCCCTGCTCCCCTTTTAGGCACTGCTGTTGGTTCTAGTAGGTTTATTTCACATTTGGATTTTATTGCTATAGCTCATCCTGAGACCTTCGCGTGTAGGCTGGGATAAAAATGCAAGTAAATAAATGAATAAAGGATTTTTTGAAATAAAGCTTTGGATTTAACAAAGTTTGTGATACATTGTCATTCACTCACATTTCTATCACGCCCTATACCCAGATGTCTAAGAGGTGGTATGCTGACTTAAGGGTTCTGTTAGGGAGGGAGGGTGGGGGTGGGAGGAAGGGGGTTATATTTTTAATTATGTTCTACCATTTGATATTGTTACCCGCTCTGGGACCATTTGGGGAAGAAGAAGTGTTGAAGAAGAGTTGGCTTTTCTACCCTGCTTTTCTCACCCATTTAAGGGGACTCAAAGCGGCTGACAAAGTTTTTCTGTTCTTCTCGCCATAACAGACACCCTGTGAGATAGGTGGGGCTGTGACAGCGCAGAAGAGAGCTGTGGCTAGCCCAAGGTCACCCAGCTGGCTTCATGGGGGAGGGCAGAATTGAAGGCCAGCTCCCTAAACACTAGACCAAACTGGCTCACAAGGACCAGATGCAACCCTCTCTAAAGCATTTGTGAGCCAAATGTGAACTGAGCCTTAATGTACGTATATTACAAAGTCAGAGTAGGCAGTGGCTTTTATCAGCACAACAGGGCTGTTTTAGATGCTCCAATGAGAAGCCTCTTTCCTTTTATCTCCCCATACCACATTTTGATAAAGTCAGATTAAAACACAGTTTGGGTAGATCACAGGAAAGCTTCCATTCTTATTCACTCGTGACCAGCTATGAACCTGGGTTTGAAGAAGCAGCAGCGTTGGCTTTTCTAACCCTCTTTTCGCACCCATTTAAGGGGACTCAAAGTGGCTGACAAAGCTTCTGTTCTTCTCCCCACAACAGAAAGCCCTGTGAGGTGGGTGGGGCTGTGAGAACTCAGAAGAGAGCTGTGACTAGCCCAAGGTCACCCGGCTGGCTTCATGGGGGAGGGTGGAATCGAACCCAATATTCCCAGATAAGAGTCCGGCTCCCTAACCACTAGACCAGTGATGGCCAACCTATGACACGCATGTCACAGGTGACACGCCAAGCCCTTTTAGGTGACACACCTGGTCACTCTGGCACCAGGGTGTGTAGTGCTTGCTTGTTCTTGAAGTGTACAAAATACCAACTTTCAATTGAAGGTTTAGCAAATGAAATTCAGCAACAAAAGTCACTAATGTAAAGAATTATTTTTGTTTTTAATAAAATGCATATATAAAAAATATAACTTTTTTACTAGAGCTACAGCACCTGAGTTACAGCACCTGAGTTAAGCTAGATTTTCTTGCAAATTTTGACACACCGAGGTTAAAAGGTTGGCCATCACTGCACTAGACCAAACTGGCTCACAAGGGCAGGGGGTAAGTTTTCTAAACAAATAAATTAATTAAAGGGGAGGTGGAAATGCTGTGAGTGGGACGGCACTCTGGGCACGAACTCAATCCCACCTCTCAGAGCTAGATGAAAGGACATCAGAGAATTTTCTAGAAATCTGTAACTAGAGAGACAGAACGAAAGTGAGAGTGAGAAGGAAAAAGGAACTCGGGAAACCACAATCGAGAACGGAGTGTGTGAAGTTTCTCCCTCACACTCAGATTCTACATCTCAGAAGGACAAGAGTTGAGAGCAGGAAAGAAGAGGGGCTGAGCAACAGTTTAGAATACGTAACATATACTAATTCGTAAGAACCGCACAGATCAAGGGATGGGATTCCCGGAGGGGCCTGGACATCATCCTTTGCCTCAGCCAATCCCAACCCGGCGTGTTCAGCCTCTATGGCGAGTAACCTGCTGGCTGTATACGGCAAAATTCAGAACCAAGCACACAAGTCCTTGCTATAACCACAACCTTCAGCCAAAGATCTTGTTAAATTTATATCCCGCCCTTCGCTGAAAAGGTTTCAGGGCAGGACACAATAGTAAAAAAATAAACTGCATAAACATATATATTTAGATACAAATAAATGTAAATGCAGCCTGTGTAGGAAAAGCAACTGGCAGGCTGTTGTGTGAGACAGGATGCTGGACTAGATGGGCCGTGGCCTGGTCTGGCAAGGCTTCTCTTATAATCTTATAACATCAGACAAATTCCTGGGGCACAGGTGTTATCAACCGCTACTAGGATGGATGGCTAGGAACTTCCTCCAAGTTGGACAGACAGGCAAGGTGCCTCCGAAGGCCATTTGCAGAGAGTTGAGAGCAGGTGGCGGTTTTGCTTTTGTCTTCTGCTTGAGAAGCCCAGAAGCAATTGGTGAGAGAGTGTGAGAGACAGGATGCTGGGCTGGGTGGTTTGTGGCCTGATCCAGCAGGGCTCATCTTGTGCTTTTATACCTAAGTACTTATGCTCCAGCTCTGGACGGGAGAGACAGGAAGGATGCCTCCAAAGGCCATTTGCAGGGAGTCGAGAGCATATGAAGATTTTGCTTTTTTCTTCCGCTTCAGAAGCCCAGAAGCAATTGGTGGGACACTGTGAAAAACAGGATGCTGGATTAGATGGGTTGTGGCCTGATCCAGCAGGGTTCGCCTTATGTCCTTATGGGTTCTAAACACCTCCAAGAGGTCTCCCTCCTCTGTCTTAGCCAATGACATAATGAATAAAGACGACAACCGTCACCGGAGTTTTTGAAAGGCAAATAGGAAAGACACGGTGGAGATCTCTTGCCTTTCTGCTTCAGCAAGTTTCTCGAGGCGGAAGCGCTCTGCTTCCGCCGGCTTCTTGACTTTAGCCTCCAGCTCGCGCTCCTTACGGATCATCTCCTGCTCCTGAATCTGGATCTGCTGGGTCCGCTCCACCACCAGCACCTGCATCTTCTGCTCCTCGATCTTCTGCTTCGTCTTTGCCACCTGCAATGGGAAAAGACACAGAGGGAAACGCCTAAGAGGATTCACGGACTGCTCTGGGGCGGCCCCTTGTAAGCCAGTTTGGTCTAGTGGTTAGGGAGCTGACCAGGTTTGATTCCCTTCTCCTCCACGAACCCAGCTGGGTGACCTTGGGCTAGTCACAGTTCTCTTCTGAGCAATCACAGCCCCACCTACCTCACAGGGTGTTCTGTTGTGGGGAGAAGAATAGAACGCTTTGTCAGCCGCTTTGAGTCCCCTTGAATGGATGAGAAAAGTGGGGTAGAAAAGCCAAGTATTCTTCTTAAACAAAAGTTGAACGCCGGCAGGCAAAGCAAGTAAAAACATGGAAGGGGGGGGGGGACCAAGGGAATGGAACACCTTCCCTACAAACCCAGGGTGAAACATCTAGGCCTCTTCAGCCTGGCAAGACGGCATTTAAGGGGGGACCTGATATGAAGGATATGAAACCAAGCAGGGTATGGAAAAAGTGGATCGAGAACAATTCTTTACCACACCGCACTAGAACCAGGGGTCATTCTACGGCCATATCCGCAAGGGCCCTGAAGACCCCTGATGCCAACCCGTGCAGAACAGATCCTCCCCCTCCCCTCCATGTGGACGACCCCATGAGGACCCCATGAAGGTTGTGTCATCTGCACGAGTGCCTCCCAATTCCGGTCCTAATGGGGTCTTCAGGCCCTTAGATTCAGATTCTTTGTGGATCCTTTTAATCCTGTCTTTGATCTGGTCTTCCACCACGAAGGCCGGATCGCAGAGTACGTTTCTGCACGTGTGTTGGCTCAATGTGGTCCAAGGACGGTTCTAGAGGAAGTCATCCCTGAGTGGCGTATATGGGGATCAATCGTGCCGTCCCACAGGCAGAACTTCCTCCTCGGGCCTAATCGGGGCCTAGGGAAGGGTTGTATGGTGGCTCTGTTTAGCATCCGTTGCCATCAGTTGCTAAACGCCCTGTGTGGATGTATGGGAAGATCTCTGAAAAGATCTGGGACATGACAGAACTCCTTAATCCAGGTTTCTTTAAAGTGCGGTAAGCGCGGAATCAGCTTATGAAGCTGATAGGCAAGAGAGGTAGGACTGACAAGGGGAGTGATTATTTTTCATCCAGAGTATCTTTGGCCTATGGAATTGATCATCACAAGAGGTGTGACTTCTACCAGCCTGGATGGCTCGAAGACAAGATTAAATAATTTAATGGGGGATAGGTGGATCAATGGCTACTCAAATGGGTGCTTAGGTACTGCTTCCTGGTTGCAGAGACAAGCAGAATGCCCTTCCATGTTAGAACCTGCTAAAGCAAATAAGTGTGTTTTGGGAATCAGTCATACAGCACACCAGAATACGATAAGAAGTTAACCAGCTGTCTTAGCACACTTTGCTACCCAGCCATAATAACTGCTATTTCTGTGTGAGACAAGAGCCATGAGAAACTACTGTGCTTACTTATAGTTACTGGATTAACCGAATATGGACATAAACCATATCCTGCCTTTTCCTATGTTGCCATGACCCTCACACGGATATATCTGCCTCTATGCCTCCATCATATTATTGTGTGACTTGTAGTAATAGAGAGTAGCAGTATGCTATATATCCAGCAGACTGTTAGGCCAAGTTATGCCAAGACTTATAATCATGCTGTTAAGTAAACCAGAAGCTGTATGCTTCCTGTATCTACTTTTATATTAGCTAAGATACAAGAAGCTGCATCCTTGTATTCACATTAGAATTAAGCTGTATACCTGTTATTTCTCATATCCATAAACCAACACAAATTCCCAAGGCAAAAAACCCAAGGTGCAAAACCAAAAACCAAACAAAAAAAAAGGGGTCTGCCAAAAAGTATAAAATAAGTCATAAACAGGGTAAAATAAGTCCCTTTTTACAAATATAATACAAAAGCAAATATGTAAAGAAATAACAATTCAAACGTAGAGAAGCCAATATAATTACTAGAAGGGTACAATACCCCACTGAAAAGTTAAAATTATTGAATACAATTTAATCAAATAATATTCCAA
Organism: Aspidoscelis marmoratus; assembly: GCA_014337955.1. Taxonomy (NCBI): domain Eukaryota; kingdom Metazoa; phylum Chordata; class Lepidosauria; order Squamata; family Teiidae; genus Aspidoscelis; species Aspidoscelis marmoratus. Next base: position 455,067 of record MTQE01003545.1, read on the forward strand.
ATTGCCAAGCAAGAGGCCAGACGCGTTTCGACTTCCTCAGAGGCCTATGGATATTCAAAATAAAATAATATATACAATACATATATAATTATCTTGGCTTTTGTTTTCTGCTTGCATCCAAAAAGCAATTGGTTGCTGTCACCACATATAAAGCTGCGGCCAGGTGTGAATATGCCGGCTGTGCCTTCCTTATACTGAACTGCATTTTTGGTAGGTATCTTGTAAAAGATTGATAAACGGCTTTTAGAGCAAAGCCAAAATGTAAATGTAAAATACACACACGCATATTTAGACTCTGATCAACCTGTAGAACACAGCTGAAGGTATAGGTGAACATATCTCCCCCACTTGCTCATCATGCATTCATAATCCGTGTAGGCCTCACCTGAAGCTGGTAGGCCAAGTCAGACTCTGCTTTCCTCGTGTTCACCTCAATATCGTATGAGGCTTTCTTCAGCTCATAGTCCCGCTGCGCTTTGGCCATTTCAATTTCATTCAGGTACTGAGCAGACAATTTCTCCTGCTTAGCAGTTGCTTCCTACAAATTGAGATGAGCAACGGATAGGTCAAGCGGTTGAACAACAGCAAATATGGCCCACAGTTAAAGAGGCTGAAAAAACACACCCTGAAACAGCCACACTGGTAAAGTCCTTCAATGCAAGGTGACGGCAGATAAGAGGAACCAATAAAGTGACACAGAACAAGAAAGCCCTACTGGATCAGGCCACAGCCCATCCTGTTCAGCATCCCACATGACACATTGTCTTCTACTTATGACGTCCAGAAGCCAAAGACAAAACCTTCACCTGCTCTTGACTGGACTAGATGGGCTGTGGCCTGATTCGTAAGGACTCTTAGGTTCTTAGGAGAGGTTCACCCACACTTTGGATAGAAAAGTCAGTAGATTTCAAGAGGTGCACCAGAGCTCACCTTGATGCCCGCATCTCTCTTGGCTTCAGCTTCTCCAATCCTGGCATCCTTCTGAACCTGGGCAGTTCGAGCTTTCCCCAGAGAGTGAAGATAATCCTGTAGGAGCCAAGGCCAAAAATTAAGCCTTAAAGCACACAAGCTCTAAACAAATGATGATCAGCACCGAGGAGAGCCAACTCTGCAGATAGAATCATAGAATCAAAGAGCTGGGACCTCTAGGGTCATCAAGTCCAACCCCCTGCTCCATGCAGGATTTCCTAAACCAGTGGTTCTCAACCTTCCTAATGCCGTGACCCCTTAATGGAGTTCCTCATGTTGTGGAGACCCCCAACCACAGAGGCAGAGCAGCTGGGAGGTGGGAGGGAAGGGTGGCAGGAGACTTGTCGCGACCCCTCTGAAAGGGTAGTTCAACCCCCAAAGGGGTCCCGACCCCCAGGTTGAGAACCACTGTCCTAAACTATCCCAGACAGATGTCTGATCAGACTCTGCTTGAAGACCTCCAGTGAAGGAGAGCTCACTACCTCCCATGGCAACCTATTCCATTGACTGATCACCCTCACTGTCAGGAAGTTTCTTCTAATTTAATCTAGTGGGTAGGGAGCCAGACTCTTATCTGGGAATACCAGGTTTGATTTCACACTCCCCAAACCCAGCTGGGTGACCTTGGGTTAGTCACAGATCTCTTCTGAGCTCTCACAGCCCCACCTACCTCACAGGGTGTTCTGTTGTGGGGAGAATAGAAAGCTTTGTCAGCCACTTTGAGTCCCCTTAAATGGGTGATAAAAGCAAGGTATAAAAGCCAACTCTTCTTCTTCTACCCCACTTTTCTCACCCATTTAAGGGTACTCAAAGCGGCTGACAAACCTTCTGATCTGACCCCACAACAGACATCCTGTGAGGTAGGTTGGGCTGTGAGAGCTGAGAAGAGAGCTGTGACTAGCCCAAGGTCACCCAGCGGGCTTTGTGGAGGAGGGTGGACCCAGCATTCCCAGACAAGAGTCTGGCTCCCTAAGCATTAGACCAAACTGGCTCACTGACTGACTGACTGCTACTTCCTGACATTGGTACCTGGTCATCGTGGATGTCTTTGAGGGTGTAGCTGACCACACTGATCCCCATGTTGACCAGGTCAGAGGAGGCAACCTTGAAGACCTGCTCCGAGAACTTTTGTCGGTCTTTGTATATCTCCTGCAGGATAAGCAGAGACACGGTACATTAAAAGAAGGAGTCAAAGTGGAGACTCTCCAGTCATCAGCATTAAAACAGCCCTAGCTGAACAGTGTTGCGATAATGTAACTCTTACAGTGACCACTGTCAACTTGACCCTGTTCAAATATACTGGACTGCAGCTCCTGTCTTTCCCAGAGAGCATTGCTGTCTGGGCATGATGGGAGTTATAGTCTAAAGTATTTAGAAAGAAACAAGATGGTAAAGTCCAATTGTTGGAATAAGAGCACCCAAGCTCTTGTGAAAGTATTGTAGAAAGTCCTTTCCCCCAGTATCAGCCTGTGGTCAAACACAGTAGAAAACAACAAGTTTGAGGCACCTCTGAGGCAGCTTGCAGAAGTTTGCCTCACTCTTCTCATGGACATTTTGTGTAAGAAAAGATGGATTAGAGAAGGCTGGGGAATACGAGGGCCGTACACTCTTTTGTTATGCCTGATCTAGGATTGTGAATGAACATTCAGATGCATTCGAAATTCAATCGAATCGACTGAATTTCAACATTCAAATTCGAATCTAATGTCAAATTCAGACTTAAAAGATTCAATCTGAATTTCAGATCTATTTGTCTGAATTATCTGGACATTCACATGTGTATGGGCTCGTACACAATGCGTACTTGAACATCTGCACCTTTCCTGCATGCATATGCATTTGTACGGATCCATAAGGGATGAAAACGGGTTGCATATGGGATAACTACAGGATGCATACAGACATGCGTGGATGTGTATGGACCCAGGGAAGATGCATATGGGCAACTGCAAATGTTGTCGATGTTCCTAAGTACGAATTCGAATGAAAAATGGGAACGAACAGATTTGAATCTAATTTGGCTAAATTCAAACTTTAAACATTCGAATTGAATTTTGGGGTATTCGATTCGAATCGAATCCCAAAAACTGCATTCGTCTACATCCCGAGTTTGATCACAGCCTCAGTCAGCATGGCACATGAATACACAATGGTCCAAAGTTCATTCCTTCCAGTAGGGGGCAGCAAAGAAGTACCCACAAAAGCCTTCTCACCTCTACTGTCATGTGGGCCATGATAGCCCTCTGATGCCCTTCCAACGTCTCCAAGGCAATTTGGGCAATCTCAGGTTCTGATTTTCCCAGGAACATCTGACATGCAGCTGCCAACATCTCCTTGTTCTGGCCTTGGATCTTCACCTATTTTGGACAGACAGAGAAAACATGGCAGCCGGGGGGGTGGGGGTGGGGGTGAAGAACCTTCCTTAATTTTCTACCGATATCCGATTCCCCTTTTTTGGAAGTGTCAGGCTGAACTAGTTTCCGCTTTAAGAAACTCCTTGTCCCCCAGACAACCGTTGTTGGAGCAGTTGCTACAGCAACAGACCTTGATCTTTGCTCTCTGTTAGAGCAAAGGAAAAAACCTCCTGAAAGCGTCTCCTTAAAGCAAAGCACCACTCTGAAAACACTGCTGAGAGAAGGGGAAAGACAGTCGGGGGAATATTAGAAATGGGCATGAGGGCCGTCAACCCATATGGGGAAACTGGGAGAAAAAATGGATTCACTTGGTGATATTTTTGCAAGGGGCCAAAAAAACAACATGGGTGGAAAAGAAGAAAGGTTCTACTCTATTTTCATTGCCAGTCTGCAAGTTGCTGGTGCACAGTATAACCACCGCTGCCTGGCCCAGTCTGCCTGTGAGGACATGCAGTCTTTGACAGAAAAAAACCCCATCTACCACCATGAGAGGATGATTTTTCCATCCCACGATGGAAATGCAGATGGCTTTAAGGAAGGGTTAGACAAATTTATGGATAAGAGATGTATCAATGGCTACTGTAATGGATGCTTAAGTGCATCTTTCAGGCTGGGGAGACAAGCAGGATGCCTCTAAGGCCATTTGCTCGGATTCGAGAGCAGGAGGAGGTTTACCCTTGTTTCTGCTTGAGATGCCCATGGGCAATTGGTGGGCAATTGTGTGCGACAGGATCCTGGATTAGATGGGCTGTGGCCTGATCCAGCAGGGCTTCTCTTAGGTTCTTATGTTCTTAATTCTTACCTGAGCAATACCAGTAACTGAGATGGGAACTCCATGTCGGGTATATACCTTTTCACTCTTCACATTCAGGGTCAGGGTATTCAATGAGATCCTGAAGGGAGCAGGAGAGGACACGGTATTGCGAATGAAGAAAAGATTCTATACCTGCCTATCAGCTATCTGAGGCAAGATATTAAAAGTCCATCCAGAATTTCCCCAGTCCAGATGGGAGGAATACGGCACCAATATCGTACTGCTATGGCAGAGTTACGTCACGTTATCTTAGATAACTCCACCATAGCTCCACTCTTCCCCAGCTAAAAGGTGGGAAATACTATTGCTGGAAAACATAGTGCTGGTTGCAGGTTTTCCCAGCAAAAGTGTTTTTTACTTACCTTCTGGATGGAACCTTCATCATAGTTCCATCCAGTGTGTTTACATGGAGGCCAAAATAGGTGTCCATGCAAGGACAGAGATGCCCTTATGCACATCCAGGCATTCAGGGTATCCAAATGCCAAGATGTGAGCATCAGTAAAACACACAAAAACAGCACCAGCTGCAGTGCTGTCTAGCCAGAGGTGGTAAAAGCAGATTCTGCATTACTGCCTCCTAATGGGACATCTGGCCACTGTCTGGAGATGTCACAAGGAGTAAGAGGCATCTGACTTCTATCAATACTCTTTGGGACAGGTATCTCTAAGTAGGCAACCATAGATCCATCAGGATAAGCAGAGACAAATCTGGAACTACTTCAGTTCCTTCCTACTGTTTCTGCTGCCTCAAGTTCACCTTGCTGCACTGGGCCTTATTCTGGATTAGATTCTGAAATATGGGCCTGCTGTATGCAGACTACAGCAGACCCTTATCCCAGGATTAATCTGGAATAAAGCCCTGTGCAGAAACGGCCCTAGATAGAAATCCCAAATATAGCCTTAAGCTTATCACTTTGATAGATTTCAAGAATCACTCTTGCTGTGAAACCTAAGCTGAGGAGTTATAACTTCCTGCCTCTGCACAGCCTTTGACAGCTATTGCAAACTTCAAATATCATTTGTTAGGGAGAATCGCGCTTCCTGTCTCTAAGATAAAGTGATGAGATTCTTCTAAGGGAGAAGCTGGTAGTCTACAGGCCAAGAGTACATTTAACAGTCAGCTACACAAATCAAAACCAGATTTCATATTAGGTACATCACTGAACGCTAGAAGTTGCTGGAAAAATAAACATTTACATGAGAAGGGCCTAGGGTGTGTGTACCTCCATGCACACGCTATGTATGTAACAACTGTAACATGATTACGATCACAGTGAAAACCCAAAAGAGGACAACCATTTCAGGACATGTCACAGTTCAAAAGGATCAATGTTTTAAAACTGGTGGAAACATCAAACAGCTGCTTAGGAAGAATTGCAAGCTGCCAAACATTTATTTATTTGCATTTTTATCCCACCCTATACCCAAAGGTTTCAGGGTGAATATGCTGAATGAAGGGGAGGGAAAGCACTTCTGAAGCAGTTGGAAATTGCCTATAGATTGGGATTGTTCAAGGCCAATGTGTCCTCCACCATCATTAATATTCTAGGCTCAAAAAGACAGAAAAGTGATTGGATGAAGGCAGAAGAAGAAGAGGAGGAGTTGGCTTTTCTACCCTGCTTTTCTCACCCATTTAAGGGGACTCAAAACAGCTGACAAACCTTCTGTTCTTCTCCCAACAACAGACACCCTGTGAGCTCAGAAGAGAGCTGTGACTAGCCCAAGGTCATCCAGCTGGCTTCATGGGGGAGTGCAGAATCAAACCCAGTACTCCCAGATGAGAGTCCAGCTCCCTAAAGACTAGACCAAACTGGCTCACAAGGACTAGATGCAACCTTCTCTAAAGCATTTGTGAGCAAGTGTTTTTGCTATATGTGAACTGAGCCTTAATGTATGTATATTACAGAGTAGGCAGTGGCTTTTATCAGCACAACAGGGCTGTTTTAGATGCTCCAATGGGAAGCCTCTTTCCTTTTATCTCCCCATATCACATTTTGATAAAGTCAGACTAAAACACAGTTTGGGGAGATCACAATAAACCTTCCATTCTTATTCCCTCCTTGTGACCACCTATGAACCTGGGTTTGAAGAAAAAGATTGGCTTTTCTACCCTGCTTTTCTCACCCATTTAAAGGGACTCCAAGCGGCTGACACACCTTCTGTTCTTCTGCCCACAACACATACCCTGTGAGGTAGGTGGGGCTGTGAGAGCTCAGAAGAGAGCTGTGAATAGCCCACAGTCACCTAGCTGGCTTCGTGGAGGGAGGTAGAATCAAACCCAGTATTCTCAGATAAGAGTCCAGGTCCCTAACCATTAAACCAAAATGGTTAGTGAATATTCCTTTGGCTGAGTAGGCCACTTTAGGTTAGCCTTTCGCTCACTTAACAGGATAAGTGTGAGGAAAATGGGAAGAATTCCTTCGGATAAAGGGGTGACTGGATCTAAACAAAAAGAATACAGTTCTGTCCCTCCAAGGACAACACAGATGAATTCCGAAATCCCCTTCTATAAGGGAGCAGGAATGAGGAGGAAAATTTATTAACTATATAGTCAAACAAACTAAATCAGGCTGCAGTCTCTAGGCCTCTTCAACCTTGAAAGTTGGTGTTTCAGAGGGGACCAGACTGAAGTATATAAAATCATACATGGTGTGGAAAAGGTGGATAGAGAAAAATTCTTTTCTCTATCACACAACACTAGAACCAGGGGGCACTCTATGAAGCTGATGGGTAGGAGAATAAGGTCTGACAGGGGGAAGTATTTCTTCACCCAGAGGGTCATCGGCTTATGGAATGTGCTGCCGGAAGGGGTGGTGACAGCTACCAGTCTGGATGGCTTTAAGGTAGGGTTAGACAAATTTATGGATGACAGGTGTATCAATGGCTACTAGAATGGATGTCTAAGTACATCTTCCAGGCTGGGGGGCAGGGCGGGCAAGCAGGTTGCCTCTAAGGCCATCTGCTGGGATTCAAGAGCAGGAGGTTTGCCCTTGTCTCTGCTTGAGATGCCCATGAGCAACTGGTGAGCCACTGTGTGAGACAGGATGCTGGACTAGATGGGCTGTGGTCTGATCCAGCAGGGCTCCTTTCATGTTCATATGTAAAAGATAAAATACTTTATCTTTTAATAATAGCAGACTCTACCTAATTACAGTGTTTGCTGTCATTTTACACTGGAAATAGTGACTGGGGATGGAGGGATCCAAATTCAGCAGCATCTATAGGACTGTAATGTAGATAACTTCTATTTTATTTTAACTTATTTACATCCCACCCGACTGCCCAGAGGCCTCAAGGTGGTTCAAAGCAAAAGGCCGTTGCCCCCCATATATTATGGCAATACAAGGTTTCCTAAAAACGCAGGAAAAAGCACAAAGCGACATTAAAAATTCAAAAGAACAGCTGCACAAAAGAACAGAATTTTCTGCACTCATTAGCAGAAAAAGGCTTGGACATCCAGAACAAGGTGAATTCCCAGTTCCTGATTAGATATCCTCATGGCAAACAGGACCTCCATCTTATTTGAGTTTAACTTCAGCTTGTTCACCCACATCCAGCCCTTCACAGCCTCCAGCTTTGATTCAAGACAGCTACCGTCCCCTTGGCATCTCATAACACAGGGAGGTTCAGCTGTGGGTCATCAGCACACAAATGACTACAAAGCTAAACGCTCCAGATGATCTGTTCCAGCCATTTCAAGAAGATAATAAACACAGCGGACAAGACTGACTCTGTCGTCCAGATTTTTGCTAGATGGAAATTCCTTGTTCATCACTAGACATGCTGACAGGGGCTTATTAAAAGCGAGGACGACAACACAGCAAGGGGACTAGTTTTTATTATAAAACATGCTCTATGTGTGCTCTAGGTTTCTTTGAAAAAAGATATTAGATTCATAGGGAGGGTCTGTAGTTCAGTGGTAATGCACGTGGCCTGGAAAGCAGAGGGTCACCAGTTCAAGCCCCAGCCTCTCCTTGGAAGTAGGCAACAGCAAACCACTACTGTACTAATGCCAATAAACCTGCATAGAGGGTTCCACGGAACGCGGTCAACCAGGAGTCAGCCATGACTCGCTGCCCACACCATTAGATTTATCAATCAATCAATCCTGGACTAACATAACTCCTTCACTGGCCTTGTCTCGCATTTCCCAAATTGCACTCCAGTTCAACTCATCCTGAACTAGTTCTCAGCCCAGGTGAAAGAATGCTGTATTAATTCTCTCCAATTCCCTCTGAAGGCCATTTGAAGGGAGCTGAGAGCAGGTGAAGGTTTTGTCTTAAGTCTTCTGCTTGAGAAGCCCAGAAGCAACTAGTGGGCCACTGTGAGAGACAGGATGCTGGACATGATGGGCTGTAGCCTGATCTAGCAGGGTTCCTCTGATGTTCTTATCAAAGTGGCCAATCCGGAATGATTTTTTAAAATATTAGGAGCAACTCATAGGGTTAGGGTTATAAGTCAAGTCTCACCTGCAGAGAATTTCCCATCTTAATGAAGGCCTTCTCCCTTTGCAACCACTTACCAGGCCTAAGCTAAGTGAACTAAGAGTAGGACCTCAGGCTTCTAGGGACAAAAATGTTCATGTTAAGCTGTCTTAGGGCCTGTCTGCACTTTGGTGATCAGGATCAGGACAGCTCAGCACACTCTGGGACGGTGCATCTGCACACTGTAGAGCCGCCCAGAACCTGTGCAACCTGGAATTTTCCAGAATGTGTGCCTCATTTCTTCAGCCTGTCATAATTCCATGTTCTTCTGCTTAGCCTTGCAGAAAACAGCAAGAAGCAGTAAACAACACCTGTTTATCATCACACTTTTGCAATATAGACACAACAGTGCTATTTCTGTGTGAGACCACTACCTAAAGCCATGAGAACTCTAATTGTTTATCCACAACTACTGGGTGATGTCATGATTCCCACACAGGTATACATGCTTTTAAGCATCCATGTTATATTCTGCATTATGCTCTCTCTGCAATTAGGCTGAGCTATCTTAGGCTTGTAACAGCCAAGAAGCTATTAGCCGTAATTGTATAATCGTATTAGTTTAAGTTGTATACTTGCATTTATGTAGTTTCTTACTTGCACTCATTAAGAATAAAGTATTCTCTGCTTGAAATGCATCACGCCTCTACTGATCTGATTGTGCCTTCAGAGGAAGGAACCAGTAGTTTCCTGTTAACTACTGTTAACAGTAGTTTTGCTGTTAACTACTAAATGCAAGCTCTGCTATAATCAAGATATATGCATATCTTATCAGATAGTCTCAACCGAACTGTGCTGAGTGTTGATAGCTGTGGAGTAGTAAAAACTGATCCACAGCTTAAATGAGGACACCTAGGACATTCTTGGCCAACCCCCAGACACAGCATCCAAATTATTTCCTATGCAAATGTTGTGTGTGGGGGCTGTGTGATTGTGGCTGTGCAGTTGAGCATTCGATCACCAATAGCCATAGCAACAGTCCAGTTCGCACAGCCATTGCCAGCATGATATAGATGGCCCCAAGTAGGGATGGGTGAAGGCTGGGATGGGATGGCGCTTGCAATGCGAATGTCAGCCCCCCCCCCCCAATCTTAACTGCCATGGGATACTGAAACTGCCACAAACTTTCTAATATCTTAGCCACACAAGGACTCACCTCTGGATCTGCTGGAAACAAGGTATCACAAACACCCGGCCTCCAGCTATCATAACTGGAGGACTGCGGCAAAAACCTGGGAGAAAAGACAGACTTAAAGTAATGTTTGGACTCTGAAAAGCACAGGATGGTGGCAAAGAAGATTTTATTGTATTTGCATACCAACTCCTCCCCACCAAACAGCCCCGCACAAAGTGGTGCAGAACAGAACAGGAATTCAGTAATAAAAAAAAATAACACAGAATTTAAATTATAAAAATATTCTAAATATTGTAAACATAGAACAATATACTGTAATCTGATAATAAAGTACACAGCATATGATTACATACAAAAATACACGCACAGAAATACAAGCTATGTAAAAAAGGAAAAATAGAAGACAATAATTAGGGAGGCACAAAGCTGTTTCTTGGAACCTCTTAAGCGTAGTAAATGTGGGACAAATGATGTACTGAAGGGGTGGAAAGGGCTCTGACAGGCTTGGGCCGAAACTCTGTTCTACAGGATCAAACCATGTTGGGTTCTTCACATTAAAGGTCTGGCCTCTCTTGTAGTAACCACTACGTTACACAACCTTTTCCCCCTGGCTTCATTTCTTTTTCAGCCCCTCTCCATATAGCTCTTTCACTACAAAGATAAGCCTCAAGAGTAAAAGGAGCAAGAATCTTCCTCCACAGACTTGCATTAGGGGCTGAACCTCTCTTTTCTCTCCATGCAAATGCCTGCAGGCAGTAATGACTATTCGTGGCCATGTGGAGAGAAAAACAGCAGCTGGCCTTCTCTTCCTGTTGAGGACTTTTTCCTGCCACTGGCCACAGGATGCAACATCACAAGGACCTCTGACCAGGAGGCCCCTGCCTTCATCCAATCACCTCTCCAGATGTTGCCACAATATGTCATTTCCCCCACACCTTATTTGGCTGTATAAAAACCCCTGGCAAGATTAAAGTGCTCTCTTTTCCTGCTGATTCCTGTCTCCAGATTCTTTATTTCCCTCCCCTGTTTTCTAGCCTAATTGGGTCAGCCATTACACATGGTTGGTCCAAAGGAATCTAGCCAGTGGAAGCCTGGAAAAATCTACTGCAACACCTGATGTGTTGCAGCAGTTTCATAGCTGTTGCCAACTTCCCATGAGTTGGTCGCGTATCCAGAACATGACACTCTATGGGGTCTTATTTATCTATCTGCATTTTTATCCAAGGTCTCAGGGCAATAATAACAAAATATACAGTGAACACAATACAATCACGGACAGTTCCTGAAAGTGAGTAGAGAGCCAAAGCAAATAGGTGCATCTTCACTGATCTCCTAAGCATGTAAATGAAGGTTCCTGGAAACATTGTGAGGAGCCTATTCTATAGTCTGGGGGCCACGAGAGCCAGGTAACACACATATTAGCCCCATGGAAATGGAGTGGGGAAACTGGGTGCACTACTAGAGCCAGGTAACACTCATGTGAGCCATCAGGCCATATATGGCTACTAGAATGGATGCCTAGATACCAGGTTGGAGAGATAGGCAGGAGGCCTCTAACAGCCATTTGCAGGAAGCTGAGAGCAGGTGAAGGTTTTGCCCTCATCTTCTGCTTGAGATGCCCATAAGCAGTTGGTGGACCACTGCATGAGACGGGATGTTGGAATAGATGGGCTGTGGCCTGATCCAGCAGGGCTCCTTTTAAGTTCTTGAGGAAACTGCACCATCCTCCATGTAGCAGCTGCCATTATGGCTGGCTTCATGCACTTGCTAGAGTGTATTGAGAGGCTCTGTACCTACATGAAGCCTTATCTTTTCCCTGGGCCAACCTGGTGGCCTTCTCTGTGTTACTATGGAAGAAATGCCAGCGTTTGCCCATGCTGTTCAGAGACTATCTTTGTTAAGGAGAAGGGAAATAAAATGTTCAAACCAACCTGAGACAACCATGGCCTCATTGGGGCCACAGGTGAAGAACATCTTGCGCCAAGAGTCTCTGAAAGAAAAGAAAAGTATTTGAGAGTTCTGTTATTCCTATCCAGATACACATCTGCCTCTTCTTAACACACCTTGGAAGTAAAACCCATTCAGGACTTGAACTGTTTTTTAGACTCAGAAATCAATTGGATTTGAAGCATAGTCTTGTCCCCATGACTTGATGTATGCCCAAAATTTAATTCTTTTATTTTAAAATAAACTGGTCTTGTGGTTAAGGAGGCAGACTCTTATCTGGGAATGCTGGGTTTGATTCTGCACTCCCCCATGAAGCCAGCTGGGTGACCTTGGGCTAGTCACAGCTCTCTTCTGAGCTCTCACAGCCCCACCTGCCTCACAGGGTGTCTGTGGTGGGGAGAAGTCTCCTTAAGTGGGTGAGAAAAGCGGGGTAGCAAAGCCAACTCTTCTTCTCCGATACTCCACAGGCCTTACTGCACTCTATGAAGCTGATGGGCAGGAGAGTTAGGACAGACAAGTATTTTTTCATCCAGAGGGCCACTGGTCTATGGAATTTACTACCTGGAGAAGTGGTGACAGCAACCAGCCTAGATAGCTTTAAGAAAGGGTTAGATAAATTCATGGAGGACAGGTGTGTCAATGGCTACTAGAATGAATGCCTAGATTATTCCTCCAGGCAGGAGAGACAAGTAGGATGTCTCTGAAGGCCATCTGTGGGGAGTCAAGAGTAGGTGAAGGTTTTCCCTTTGCCTTCTTCTGAGAAGCAATTCTAGGCCACTGTGTGATACAGGATGCTGGAATAGATGGACTATGGCCTGATCCAGCAGGGCTTCTTTTTTGAAGCCTAAAGCTCGCCACAAACCTTCTCAGCTCTATGTAGAATGGTACACTATTTGCTTTAAAGGCAATATAATTTGGTTTACCTGGACAACACAGTAGGCCTATCAATGACTCCATCATTTGGAAAAGCTAATTTTTTTAGCTATAGTTCCTATGATCCTTTACTCCTGTGGACATTTTCTAGAATGCTCCAAATTTTGTACCCGTTTTCTTAAAAACACCTCTGGAATAAGCTGCAACTGGCAATTCAATTGTCTTCTGCACTACCTTGCCCTTCACTTCACTAGGCAGCAAAGCATTTTTGGGATGGCTCTTCTGCATATCATGGAGGTAATGAAGAAAGACATACTCTGCTCAAACCCAGGGAGAAATGGTCTCACCCATGGGGCCTGAAAGGATAGACAGCAACCAGGGATTCCACCTTACCTTCCTCTACTTGAGAGCACAGCTAACTCAAGATGGTTGAGTGGCCTACATTACAGAGCACAATCCTCTGTAATGAGGAAAAGCAGAAAGCTAGGACAATCCTCCCATCAGTTCCCAGAGCTGGCCCAAACTCACCTGCGCGAATGTGTTTTGCTGGCTGTGTTCACACCTAAGTTTTAATCCACTTTCAGAGCAAGAGAACACATCTGGAAACTGACCAGCCATTTTCAACCTACTTTTATCTAACCAAAAGGTGGATTTTCTGAGTCAGACAGCACAAAAAGAAGACCTTCACTTTGCTGAAGTGTTCTCCTATTCAGAAAGTGGATTGAAGCCGGATTAAAGCTTATTTTATTTATTTGCATTTGTATCCCATCCCACCCACAAGGGTCTCAGGGCAGGTTACAACTCAAGTGTTAAACGTTGTCTAATCAGCAATATCTGTAATTATTTTTATTTCTCTTTGTGGCAGAGGACACTCTAGGACCTCAGGGTGGGAAATCCACACACAAATATAAATAAATAGTAAATAAATAGTAAATAAATTCCAGTTGCCAAACTCAAAATCACCCCTTGGTCTAACTCTAGTTTTCAAAGAGCAGGATTCCCACAATAAACTTCAGGAACACAGGCCCTGATGACCTGTGCTCAGGGTTTTATTAATTTATTTACATCTCTATAAGGGAAGATGTATAGCTCAATGGTAGAGCTAATTGCCCGGAAAGCAGAAGGTTGCCGGTTTGATCCCCAGCCTCTCCCCAGAAGTAGGCAATGGCAAACCACTTCTGTATCCCTGCCAAGAAAACTGCCCAGAGGTGCCATGTAGTCAACCAGCAGTTGGCCACAACTCAGTGGTCCTCAACAACAATATTTCTAGACTGCACCTTTTTTCCACCCATCTTCCCGCAACATCCATGTATCCATGTTCACACACTGCTGGGGCTTTGAAAAAATCCCTATAATAAGGGAACCAGCGTCTCTTCCTTCCCCAAGCAAAGGCTGTCCAAAGGCAGGCCGACATTCAAATGGGAGGGTTCAGTGATTCGGACCTCTGCACCCATCGTGAAATGATGGAAGGGCCGTGCGGCGTCCTGCTTTTTTAAAAAGCAGGATAAATCCCATTTTCTGAAGCGGATGTCCCAAGGAGCCTTGTGGGTTAACGGGAAACAGGGAGAAGGGAAAAACAACAACCCGCAAGGCTGCTGGCAAGGAGGCACCCTGGATTCTGCAACACCTTGCAGCTTCCGCAAGAGCAGGGGCCTCATTTCATGCTATTCGGAAATCACGGGGAAGCAGTAAAGGGAAGGATCGCGAGCATTTCTCCCTATGAGACGCGATCGACCCTTGCAAACAGACCACCCACCCGCGCACATCTTTGCGACCTTTCCCCACTCACCCGCTGCTAGTTCAGCTGACCGAGGGGCTCAGGCACACGCTCCAGCTCAGTCCTCGACCCCCACCCCCACCCGGCTGGTGGCGGGGCTGCTTCCTCCTCTTCCTCTCAGATCTGGACCCAAACAACAAGTCACACCCTTCCTGGCTCTGAACACCACCTCGTTCCCGTCAGCCCTCGTCCGCACGTATTTTCCCTTCCCTCCAGTAACTTCTGATGATAGCGGATGGATTGAAAATAGCTTATTGGGATCGGGCGCCACCTGATGGCTAATTGCCCTCATTGCAAGCCCTGCAAATAAACACGACCGCAGGGAGGACTTTTTCCTTTGCTTATCTTCTCTCGGCATAGTTTGCTTACAACGAGACGGTTCTCTGTACTTTGTTACAGAGAGTAGTTATTTGTTGATAGATTGACTGTAGGATTTGTATCTTGTCCTTTATATCCTGTCCTTTACCCAGGGTAGGTCACAATCATAAAAAGATAAACAATACAGAATATTTCTGAAACATATTTAAAATATAATTCTCCACGCTTTACTCTGGAATATCCAAATATAGCAGAATAAGTAAGCGACATCTGAAGGCGGCTTGGGTTGATATTTTAATTCTTTACCATCCCAGTCAGCCAACCCAAATTCTGTTTGTGTATGGCTGCGTTCACACCTACATTTAAATCCAGTGTCAGTCCAGTTTCAGAGTGGAAGAACACAGTAGCAAAGTGAGAAGTTGTTTTCTTGCCCCGTTATCTAACTCATAAGAACCTAAGAGGAGCCCTGCTGGATCAGGCCACAGACCATCTAGTCCAGCATCCCATCGCACATGGTGGCCCACCAAATGCTCATGGGCATCTCAAGCAGAGACAAGGACGAACCTTTTCCTGCTCTCAAATCCCAGCAAATGGCCTCAAAGGAGGGTTTTCTGAGTTAAAGCCAAAAACAAACGGCTTGCAACATTGCCAGTGTGTGATCTCACTCTGAAAGTGGACCGAAACAGCATTAAACTGTGTGAACGTGGCCTCTGCAGTTGTGGTCACTCCTCGCTTTTTATGAGGAGCGAGACAACCTTATTCCTTAGAGACCAGACGCCAAAGTGGGCATCTGGCTTTTCCAAGGACCTTTCTTGCTGGGAAGGGACTATCCTATAACCCTATAATCCCAGCACTGATTCCATTTCAGCCAGAAATGGACTCAGGGCCAGGCAAGGACTTCCCACCGCTGTTGTGACACTGTTGTTCTCACCTGCAAAGCACAGCAGTGATGGCAGGGGTTGGGGGCTTCCCCATCTCCCTCCCTCCCTCCACTCTTGCAATGCCCCTCCCTGTGTCATCCACTGGTGTACAGAGTCACCCCCAACCACCTCACCCTCCTGTAACAAACTCCATTGCACCCCCAACCCCCAGCCCCTCCCCTCCTGCAATGCTCCCTCCATCATGTCCCCTTGGCAAATGAACCCACCACCTCCCTCCCCTTCCTACAACACCCCCCCCCATCATGTCTTCCCTCAGTACAGGAATGGGAATAGTGTCTCCAAAGGGATTCGAGATGGGCCTGTGGTCTCATCCACTAGGGCTCCTCTCATGTTCTCTTGCTTATCTGAGTGGGCTTGTCTTTTGATTCACAAGGTTTCCTACTGGTAGCCTTGCTTTTTAACATTCATATATTATTTTTAAATCTTAATTTATGTGAGTATTTATGCACCCCTCTTCATCTGATGATCCAATAAGAGTTGGCTTTTCTACCCCGCTTTTCTCACACATTGAAGGGGACTCAAAATGGCTGACAAAGCTTCCATTCTTCTCCCCGCAACAGAATACCATGTGAGGTGGGTGGGGCTGTGAGAGCTCAGAAGAGAGCTGTGACTAGTCCAAGGTCATCCAACTGGCTTTGTGGAGGAGGGTGGAATCAAACCCAGTTTCCCAGATAAGAGTCCGGATCCCTAACCACTAGACCAAACAACAAAAAGATAAATACTATAAAACAACACATCACTTTTGAGGTTTTTTTAGTTCATATAGGAAGCAAATGAGAGGGGATGTGGCAGAGGTACAGTATATAGAACCAACCACGGTGCAGACCTTTGCTCCTTTCTCAAAGTATCAGAACCAGGGACCACCCAATGACACTAAATCCTAGAAGAATCATCACAAACAAATGATGGTATTTATTCAGACAATATATAGCTAATGTATGGAATTCACTGTCACAGGATACAGTGGTACCTTGACATACGAGTTTAATTCGTTCCGTAACCTTGCTCTTATGTCAAATCGCTCGTATCTCAAAGCAATTTCCCCATTAATCCATTCCAGCTCCCAAAACACCACCTCAGTTGTTTTTGATATGTACTGTACTGTATTTACATACCCGTATCTCAAATCTTGCTCTCATCTCAAAGCAAAATATCACTCGCTCGGCGGCTTGTATCTCAAAACACTTGTATGTCAGGGCACTTGTACGTCGAGGTACCACTGTATAGGCCGATCCAGACAGGGGAGTATATCTCCATTACAACACAGCTATGGTGGGGTTGCCACTAGGGGTGTGCACCAGTGCAATTTTTGGGATTGCATTCAAATAGAATATCTGAAAATTTGATTTGATTTGAATCTTTAAAATTTGAATTTAACCAAATTCCATTTGAATTAAGCAAATTCGAATCTAGTAATTTGCATTTTCTATTCGAATTTGCACTTACGGGTGTCGACAACATTTGCATGTGCCCGTACGCATCATTACGCATCCTGTATGCATCCGTACACATCAGTATGTATCCCATAGTTATCCCGTATGCCACCTGTTTTCGTCCCATACGGATCCATACAAATGCATACGGATGCAGGAAAGATGTATATGTGCAAGTACACGTGCAAATGGCCAGATAATTCAAACAAATAGATCCGAAATTTAAAATTCGTTTGAATTTTTAAATGTGAATTTATGGACATTTGATTCGGGTTCGAATGTCGACATTTGGATGAATTCGATTGAATTTTTAATACCTTTGAATATTTGTACACCCCTAGTTGCTACTATAAGACATCTGAAGAACACCCCAACCTGCTTCAGCAAGTACGCTGCAAATGCGCGGGGACCACAACCCAAAACAGGATAAACACTCCAGTCTTCACCCTCTGCAATTTTTCCCATTGTCCGCATCAAATTAAAGCAAATGGAACTGAAATTTGCGTTCATTCAAATGGAGCAGCTTGGAATGTGCTGCAACCTAGGCTTTGAATTCTCTTTGAATTCCTTCTGCTATCAGTTGCACCTCTGAATCCCATGCGAATGTGATGTGAATCCGAAGCAAATCCACTCCAAAGTTTTGAATGAAGATGCATAAGCTTTCGCTTTGCATGCGAAGGTCAGTCTTCAATATAGCCAATATTTGATTTGTACTAATTGTGAAGATGACGAGTATTTTTCACCCATCCTTAATTTTTAATATGAAAAAGCAGCACAGAAGTGCCTTCCACTCCCTGGGAAGCTTAGTTTTTAAGAAGAACCTTTGATGTGGCTGATGTGACAAGGTGATAAGTTTCCTCCACACACAGCAACCAGCTTTAATAAAGGGTTATACAAATTCATGGAGGTCAGATGTATCAATGGCTACTAGAATGGATGTCTAGGTACGTCCTCCAGGCTAGGGAGACAGGCAAGAGGCCTCTAAAGAGCATTTGCGGAGAGTCCAGAGCAGGTGGTTTTGCCTTTGTCTTCTGCTTGGGAAGCCCAGAAGCATATGGTGGGCTACTTCATCAGACAGGATGCTGGACTAGATGGGCTGTGGCCTGATCCAGCAGAGCTCCTCTTATGCCCAGGAAAGTTCAATTTCCATGGTTGCATCCCTGCACTAGTTTGACCCGGTGATGGCGCCCTCTCCAAGTGGACGTGTGCTCATGAAGCACAGCTACTGCCTGCATCAGCTTATATTAAACTTCACAGGTTCTTTGGCTGTGTCCCCATGGGCTCCAATTACGTGTTGAATCGGAGCATCCCTAATATGCATTGTAGTTCAAATTAACACGTCCCCAGGTGACTGAGTAGAGTATGGGTTCAAGCCGAACCCACCTGTCCCCAAGCAAACCGTAGTAAACCCCTCCACTGGGAAACCACATCCTTTTTTCTCCACCCCCCTTTCCCCGATAGGAACTCCGGTTGACGTCACCATGCCCTGTCCCGCCCACTGCAGCGATGACAGGGGAAACCCCTGGGAAACCCCTCCAGGTTGCACCTCCAGAAACACAACACACAACATAAATAAGATAAAAAATGATAAAAGGGGGGCATAATAGGAAGGGGAAGCGGCTCATTGCTTGAAGCCGTGGCTCAGTGCTTTACTCAGTTTAGCAGAGGTGCATGCCTCCACATGACAGCAGGCGTACCTCTGCCTGACAGCAAGCTGCTTCTGATCTTTCTTATCCTAGAGCAGGGAAGCCACGGGCGCTTCACCCATTAAGGCTATCAAGCGCTTGTATGCTAAATCAATCCTTTTACCCATGTGCGCCTTGCTGATCGGGTGATCAGGGAAGGGGGATATCATGCTTGTAGCCGGAGAGACACTCGAAGGGCAAATGAGAGCCATTTGACACCCTCATCCCTTCTCTTTCAGCCTAATTTCTTTGAAGAAATCCCCCAAGCAGTTGTGATTGCAGCGCACACGGCAGGAAAGCGAGCACAGGTGAAACCCCGCCCCCTAATGCTTTGATCGCCAATCTCCGCCCCCAATAACCGGGGAGTGTCCCCATGACTCCAGGATAATGCGTGATTGCCTCCTAATTTGCGGTGAGAATCGTTGAAAAGGGGAGGGTTGCCACGGATTTTTGCCATTTGTCTCGCATGTAGTCCAGGTTAGAGGCTTTGCATGGGGATGCTCCGAGACGAACTCAGGTTTGCCTTGGAGTATTTTCATCACGGGGACACACCCTTTGTGAAGCAGGGAAATTGAGCACTGATGGTGTTTCTCTTTGGCCAATCAGTCTGTGCCTTTGAGTCCATATATATATATATTTTAAATGAGGTATAGCTCTGTCTAATCGTACCATTTCCACATGACCGGACAGGAGGGTTTTGAGTGTGGCTGTGAGGAAATCCACATTTCCTCTCTGATTGCTTCCGACCTCTTACACACTTTAGTTGCAGCCAAATTTTCATGTTTCATGGGGGTTATTTATATTTAGTCCTTACCACACACAAACAAATAATAAAAATCAAATGTCACCCAGGACTTTGATGCTTAGCTTCTTCCGAGTGCTGTCCTGCCAGGGAGGGAGACAGAGTTATATTTTAAGCATGGTTTAGTTTGGTTTATGGATTTTGGCGTTTTATTGTTGTAATAATCAAAAGTTTTATTGTTAAGTTTTATCTCCACCTTTACTATGGGAGATGATCGCAGGCAGTATGTGGCTCCAAGGGGTCACCCCTCCAAGTTTTTCTCTGAGCTATCTCTGAGATAGCTGAATTTTCTCATTCAGTGCAAAGCTATATAGCCCATGCTTTGGATTATAAAAAGGCTAAGGTTCCTAACTCGCTTACACATTCTACTTTGGCTATATGGAAGAATTGGCAAAAATGTTTAGCCCCCCACCCCTTCACCCTCTGATTTAATGTAAGCTTCATCACAAATACCAGATTCAACCTGGGTAACTTTGAAGGAGAAAGGCTATACCACAATCAGATTTTTTTTGCCCCCAGGGTCATTTCACCTCCAGTTCCTCACAAGAGATAAGAAATATGATTGGTAGCTCTAAAAATTGGCTTATTCCGATGGCAATAAGGAACTTTTTCTTAAAACGTGAGGATGAAGGAAGGGGTACTCGAGACCTTACCCCCTTTGAGCAACTAATTTATTTATTTATTTATTTATTTATTTATTTATTTATTTATTTATTTATTTAATTTTAATTTTTATATCCCGCTCCATACCCAAGGGTCTCTGGGCGGCTCACAACATTTAAAAACAAACATATCAAAAAGTGTATCAAACAATACTAATTCTGGATGATAAAGCAAGGGATAGAGGGATATCCTCCACTCTATATAAAATATTGTTAGATCACAATGTGGGAGAGCTACAGGTTGTAAAAGGGCTTTGGGAAACAGATTGTGGTTGTTTTCATTATTTATGTCTTAAGCACCAAAAGAATTATCGGTTAAAGCATTATTTCGGTGGTACTACACCCTGGCATTGTCTCTCGAAATGTTCAGCTATCACCAGATTTAGTGCTTTTAGTTTCTTTTAAAGAACAAAGGGCGCCCAATCATAATAGGGATTTGATTCATTCTCTGATCACTACTGCAAAAGCGGAGATTGCTCTCCACTGGAAATCTGCAGATTAATTAAACACAGACAAATGGATTAACCGTATGTGGTCTTTATTGATTAATGAACTCATAACAGTGCAACAGTATAAAATGCAACTCCTGGAACAACAGGCTCAATTCATCGAGAAATGGACACCTTTCATCTCTCAGGCGCAAACTAATCCCAGACTTCAGCCTTCTTCCTCCTTCTCAGTACCATTTTTGAACAAAAGATATTGATGCTTTTTCCAGGTTTTTCATTCTAGATTGCATTGGATAAATTTCAACTGAATTGTATGGACTACACAAAGCTCAGAAGTATACATTTGGTTTATTTTATTCGTTTTTGATGTTTGTTATAATATGGCATTCATATGCAATTTGTATGGGACTGAATATTCATATTGTATCGAATTCTACTCCATTTGAAGGGGATCTATTTGAACAAATACAAATTTCCTTGCATTCAATTCATTATGAATCAAATTTTTAAAAACATTTGTCCACATCCCTATAACACATTGGACAAAAGGGAAGGCAAATTCAGGCAGTATTGACTGATTGATTTTACTTATTTGAAATAAATTTTATTTATATAATGTGAACAATAAACATTGCTAGATTAATTATACACATACATGATTGATTGGTTGGTTGGTTGGTTGGTTGGTTGGTTGGTTGGTTGGTTGGTTGGTTGGTTGGTTGGTTGGTTGGTGGTTTGGTTGGTTGGTTGGTTGGTGGTTTGGTTGGTTGGTTGGTTGGGTTGGTTGGTTGGTTGGTTGGTTGGGTTGGTTGGGTTGGTTGGTTGGGTTGGTTGGGTTGGTTGGGTTGGTTTGGTTGGTTTGGTTGGTTGGTTGGTTTGGTTGGTTGGTTTGGTTGGTTTGGTTGGTTTGGTTGGTTTGGTTGGTTGGTTGGTTGGTTTGGTTGGTTTGGTTGGTTGGTTGGTTGGTTGGTTGATTGATCTGCATTTTTATCCCATCCTATACCTGGAGGTCTCAGGGCAGGTAAAAACATTTAAAATTAAACATATTAAAACAATAACAGTATATATTAAAACAGTATCCACTCACTATCCTCTCTCGCTGACAATTTCATGTACCAAAAGGTGGTGGAGGAAAC
>MTQE01003545.1:482470-497050 GCA_014337955.1 Aspidoscelis marmoratus
ATGGCATTTTTGTACCCATTAATGGGTACTTAATGGGTACCTCTAGTGACTGTGGAAAAACAGCCCTGGTATTCCAAGATAAGAGTCCAGCTGTTGTATCCCAGGCAGGAGTGGGCAAAACACATGTGCACGCTTACGGCAGTCCTTTAAGGGCTCAGCAGTACTCAACGTCAGTTCAGTCCAAAGTCAGGGGTGTCCAGAGATTCAGCAAGTCCAAAGGCTGAGGTTTCCAGAGGTATGGCAAAGTCACACGGGGGTCCAAGAGTCAAGATACATGCATGGTGGGAGGGTTGTCTGCAACACCGGCTCAGCGTGTGCTGCTCAATTAAGTAGGGGAACCAGCACCACACCCTTGCCGCGCAGCTGGGCCAAACGCTGTGATCAACGCCTGGTTTGCTTTTGCTGGTGGAGAAGGAGCAGGGAGGAGCACTCTAGAGCAGTGGTTCTCAACCTGGGGGTCGGGAGCCCTTTGGGGGTCGAACTACCCTTTCAGAGGGGTCGCGACGAGTCTCCCGCCACCCTTCCCTCCCACCTCCCATCTGCTCCGCCCCCTTGGTTTGGGGTCTCCACAACATGAGGAACTCCATTAAGGGGTTGCGGCATTAGGAAGGTTGAGAACCGCTGTTCTAGAGGTTCCGAGCTTTGATCTCCAGAGGTGTCTGAGAGTTACCCCAATGCTGGCTGCTGACTCATAATGTCCACACTACTATGTCTTTGTTGCTGCCGTTGCAGGCGCACCCTTGTTTGACAGGGAGGCTGGACTGGCAAGACACCGGCTCCCAAACCACTAGACCAAACTGCCCAGATGGGAGACTGTGTTTATTATTCCTTGTATCACTGGGTTTCTTGTTGTTTTTAAATTTGGTTATAAGGCTTGATCATACAAATATAGACAATTCTGATATCACATTTCCCATATATTTCATTCTTTTTTCCCTTATTAAATCAACATCGTTATATTCACCAATATAAGCATACCATTCTATTAACTTTCTA
Organism: Aspidoscelis marmoratus; assembly: GCA_014337955.1. Classification (NCBI taxonomy): domain Eukaryota; kingdom Metazoa; phylum Chordata; class Lepidosauria; order Squamata; family Teiidae; genus Aspidoscelis; species Aspidoscelis marmoratus. The sequence goes on from MTQE01003545.1 coordinate 483,467, forward strand.
TTTCTCAGGGTTTTCCTATTTTTGGTTATTGCTGCTTTGGCTGCCATTAATAATTGTTTAACTACTTAGCTATTTTCTTTAGTTATCTATTGAATTTGTATAGAGCACAATAGGGATGTGCATGAATGGGTTTTTTGGCATTCAATTTGTAGAAAAATCCATATTCATTTGGAGAGGCCCCCTTCAAATGTGGTGGGATTCTATTCAATACAAATGTAGAAGAAAGAAGACTTGGCTTTTCTAACCCCCTTTTCTCACCCATTTAAGGGGACTCAAAGTGGCTGACAAAGCTTGTGTTCTTCTCCCCACAACAGAAAGCCCTGTGATGTAGGTAGGGCTGTGAGAGCTCAGAAGAGAGCTGTGACTAGCCCAAGGTCACCCAGCTGGCTTCATGGAGGAGGGCGGAATCAAACCCGGCATTCCCAGATAAGAGTCCGGCTCCTTAACCACTAGACCAGTGGTTCTCAACCTTCCTAATGCCACGACCCTTTAATACAGTTCTTCATGTTGTGGTGACCCCCAACCTAACCCTAACCCTAACCCTAACACCCAACCATAAAATTACTTTCGTTGCTACTTCATAATGACCCCTGTGAAAGACTAGATTGAACCCCAAATGGGTCCCAACCCACAGGTTGAGAACCACTGCACTAGACTCCTTAATCGACTAGACCAAACTGGCTCATACAAATCCATACAACTATCTGATACTAATCGGATATGAACAAATACGTATCTGATACGTATCCAATATATGTATCCTGTAACATTTCCACTCTGAAAGTGTCAAATTTGACCTGAATCCACTTTTAATCCGGTCTCGATCCATGTCAGATACAATCTGGATCCATTGCAGATGTGACTGGCTCAGTTGCTTTCTGATATCCCCAGTTTAACAAATGTCCACACTTTCTTACAAATGTCCAAACTATTTGTACGAATGTCCGTAACGTTCATATCCGTACGAATGTTAATGTACAAATATTCTAACATCCAATTCATGTACGAATGTCCTAATTTTCATGAATTCTTACAAATAATGAACGTTATGAATATTTGTAAACACATATCTCTTGACTAAATTATTCTGGTTTGAATATTTTTATTATTTTGTTTCCCAATTCTTTCCCAGAACATCCTTAAAGCTATGCAATCCCACCATAAATGTAAACACGTCCCTTTGTTCCTTGTTTCCTTACAATGCCACCAAACCAGACGTCTAAAAATCCTACCTCACTTGCATTCAACCAACGTATTATTTTTCTGCACTATTCATTGAACAATCTATTTCATTAGGAGGTCAAACCAATTCTTATCGTGAAAGTTATCTGCCTGCCCATTTCCATTATATCAAAATTAGTGACGATGCAGCACGAATTAGAAAATGAAACAATTGTTGGCTTTTCTTATGAAGATGAAATTCTTCTTAACTGCAGCATTTTTATTCCAGAACTCTGTCTTTTTATATCCAAAGATAACAGTAAATGTCTAAAAATAAAATACTGCTGAAATTCCTCCCAAGTGCAGCAAGACTCACCATAGCACAAAACTGGAAAATGGCTCTTAGGCTGTTTCTGCACTTATTTTAGATCAGGGGGGAAATTTGCGCTTCCTTTCCTGTCTGGAGGATGGGAAAGACGAATTCCCCATGTGTGTACTAGCATTCACACTTGCGAATTCTAGTACATGCCATTCCTCCCTCCCACCATTCTGCAAACTTAAATGTGAACGGTTGTCCAGGTGCCACCATCTTGCATCCTGATGCTGGCGCCAATGCGTCAGGACAATGTTGACAGACCGTCCATGCATGCTCATGCATGAGGTCACATGATGCACCAGTGCGCTTGTGTGGTGTTGTCACATGACCCTCCAGATTCGTAATAAATCAAATGTTAGAAATTTGTATTCGTTCAAATAGTTCCCCTTCGAATGCCGTAGGATTCTATTTGATAAGAATGTATTTGTACAATTCGTATGAATTTCTGATACAAATGCATATGGACCCTAGGACGTTCACGGATATTCGTAGGCATTCCAAATCTGATCAAATGTGCCGAATTTGACATTCGAACTCAAACTGAATGCCCTGAAAGTCGAATGTAAACGTTCAAATTTAATTTCATATTTTAGATCTATTTGTTCAAATTATCCAGACATTCATATGTGTACAGGTTCATACATAATGTGTACTTGAAGATCCGCATCTTTCCCACATTTGTACGTATTTGTACAGATCCGTTCAGGATGAAAAAGAGTTGCATACGGGATAAATATGGGATGTATACAGATGTGTACAGATGTGTACAGTTGTGACAACATATAAATGTTGTCGACATTCGTATGTGCAGATTCAAATCAAAAATTCCAATCTTGTTAAATCTGAATTTAAAGATTGAAATTCAATAATATTTTCAGGTATTTTGACATAGAATGTAAAAAAAAAATCATGCACATCTCTAATGGATCCTGTATACTGATCCTATAAAAATGCATACATATCAGATACATAGCTATCTCAGGGACCGCCTCCTCCCGTACAATCCTCCCCGCACTCTCCGGTCCTCTGGGAGGAACTTACTGCAACCTCTAAAATCTAGGTTTGCGGCGACCTCCCAGAGGGCGTTCTCTGCTGTCGCCCCCAAACTCTGGAACGACCTGCCGGATGAGATCCGTCAGATAACATCATTAGACAGCTTTAAAAAGGCGGTCAAGACGGATCTCTTCCGGCAGGCCTTTCCAGATTAACCATTCCGGCCCAGATTCCCTGATTCCTCCCGTGGCCCCATCTTAGTGATGGTGGAGGATCAACAGAGGGACATCAGGGTTTTTAGTTTTTTAAATTATTGTTTTTATTGTTTATGTATTGATATTGTGTTTTAATATGTTATATTGTTTAATACTGTCTTAAGGGGGGGAGGGATAAGGTGTTTTAATTGTTATATTTTACATTTTACTGTTGTTAACCGTCCGGATTGGGTTGCTATAGGGCAGTATATAAATAAATATTATTATTATTATTATTATTATATCCTATACCAATGCGTACGTATCAGATACATATCCTATGTGTATCCTATACAAATGTGTATGTATTGATACGTATTGGATAAATATCCCCAGTTTAACAAATGTATGAACTATTTGTACCAATGTTCTGAAACATATGTATTCGTATGAATGTTAATGTATGAATACAGTAACATTAGATTCATTTATGAATGTCTGAACTTGTATGAATTCATAGGAATAACAAATGTTACGGATATTCATGCATGTCCCTACGAGTGAGTTTGCAATATCCTGCCGACAAGAGAACGTTATCCTGAGATCTACAGAATATGTGACTATGGCCATCAGGCCTCAGTTACCCACATGAACTGTTGTGTCTTTTTCTGTTTACATGGGAAGAAGATACAGTAGCTTGGGGTGAGGGTGATGCAGCGAAAAACAACCCAAGTGCGGGTAAAAGCTACTGTGTGAGGGAAAGCCTTGTTTGTACAAGTAAAAGATTAAGTTGTGTAAGCAGGAAATGCCATTGACCTTCCTATATACAGCAGAGGAACCAGGAGCTGAAATTAAACACTGGTTTAAAACAAATAGTTGGAAGTCACTTTCCCCCCCATCTGCAAAGCATGTGTAATCAGGACAACGCTGTAGAGGTTTTTAAAAAGCTCTAAAGATGCATTTCTTCATCTGTGCCTTTGCAGCTGTTTAACAGGGTGACTGTGATCAATTTCTTCCCCCCATGTTCTGTCATTTTTCTCTTCGATGATTTATTGCCTGTTTCTGTTATTGTTTAACTTTTTGACCACATAGTCATTTGAAATTGGGCATTATATAAGCCTAATAAATAAATAAGTTAGTGCGTAAGTAAGTAAGTAAATCTGATTACTCATTCGTAAACAGCTCAGAGTGGTGCATGGCTATGAGAAGATAAGAATGCAAGAAAATAAGATGAGTTCTGCTGGATCAGGTCACAGCCCTTCTAGTCTCATACAGTGGCCAACCAATTGCTCCTTCTGGGATTCACAAGCAGAAGACAAAGGAAGAACCTTCACCTGCTCTCAACAACCTGCAAATGGCCTTTAAAGGAATCCAGTACTGTCAAACCTGGTGACAGTACCTAGGCCTCTATTCTAGAAGAAGAAGAAGAAGAGTTGGCATATCTTACCCGTTTAAGGGAATTCAAAAGCTTTTCTATTCTTCTCCCCACAACAGAACACCCTGTGAGGTAGGTGGGGCTGTGAGAGCTCAGAAGAGAGCTGTGACTAGCCCAAGGTCACCCAGCTGGCTTCATGGGGTAGGGCAGAATTGAACCCCGTATTCCCAGATAAGAGTCCGGCTGCTTAACCACTCGACCAGACTAGACTTGATACACTTGTTCCCCATGAATTTGTTTATAAGCACGTAAGAGGAGCCCTGCTGGATCAACCACAGTCCATCTAGTCCAGCATCCCATCTTATACAGTGGCACACCAGTTCCTCCTGGGCATCTCAAGCAGAAGACAAGGGCAAAACCTTCACATGGAGTGCATTCTGACACAGGAGTCTTGGAGCCGGCTTGAGTTTCTCTGTTTTGACAGTTTGCAAGGAATCCACTGTTTCTGTGGATTAAAGATCCCGAAATGTGGAGTATCCATATTTGGATTAGAAGGGGTCCCACTGCTGTACCCAGGAAATTTCCCATCTACTGGGATCTTTCCATCTATATACTATAATGGCTGGCACTGCCATTATAAATTTCCCAATTAAATATTTACCCTCATTTCTTATTCAATAATCTTTCATCCTAAGTAATAAACATTTCTTTTCTTTTTATCCACTCAATATCCTGAACCCGTATTTCATTTATTTTTAACTTTGTTCTTTCTCAAAAAGCCTTTACTTTATCACAGCTTCACAATTCCTTTGCTCAGAACTTCCATGTTTACATCTTGAACTGAGACTGCATTCACACCTAAGTTTTAATCCAGCTTCAGTTCACTTATAGACTGAGGCTGCATTCACACCTAAATTATAATTCAGTTTCAGTCCACCTTCAGAATGGAAGGACTGATCAGCAAAGTGACTCATTTTCTTCCCAAGTTATCTAGCCCAAAGGTGGATTTTCTGAGTTACACCAAGTCAAAAGCAAATAGCTTTTCACTTGCCAAAGTGGTATCTCACTCTGAAAGTGGACTGAAACTGGATTAAAATTTAGGTGTGAATACAGCCAATAGAACCTATCAGCAAAGTAAAAAATCTGTTTTTTTTTTGTATTATCTGACTTAGAAAATGCATCTTTGGTTTAGAAAAAGTGTAAAGAAAGTGACTAGTCACTTTGCTGATGTGTTCTCTCAGTCTGAAAGTGGACTGAAGCTGGATTAAAACTTGGGTGTGAACCCAGCCTTATTGGCCTCATTCAGACAAGGGGAATATAGCACCATTACAGTACCACTGTGGTGGGACTACCTCAAAAATCTGAGATGACTCCACCATAACTCTGTTTCCCCCCAAAAACACACACCAAGAGCTATTGCCAGAAACTTCAGTGCTGCTCTTCCAACAATAGTTACCTTCTGAATGGAGCCGCCATCTTGCTCTGTCCAGTGTGAATGCATGCAGGCCAAAACAGAAATCCTTCGCTGCCCATGAGTGCATCCAGACATTCCAGACGCCCAGATGCACGCATCAAAAAAGTGCACAAAGACAATGCTAGCCATGGTGCTGTCTAGCTGCAAGGCGGTAATCACATGGAGAGGATTTCCCACATTTTTGCATCTTAGCGGGGTATCTGGCCACTGTCTGGAGGCAGCCTTTGCTCTTTCTCAAAATGCCTACACTGTGTTTCATCGCAACTCCACATCCTATACATGAATACATGTATATATACATATACATCTTGAACTTATTATCCTATTTATATAGCATCATTTAAGCATTCTGCTGCAAAGGCTGGGGCTGACAGAAGGTGTACTCTGGAAGATTTGGGAGAAACAGATGGGGAAGGTAAATATTACCTGAGCAGTAAATACTACTTTCCCTCATCATCATATGGTAAAACTGTTTATTGCTGCCTACTGCCTTAGCACATATCATTTTTCTTATTTTTGGTTAATTAATGTATTATATACCCAAGGGTCTCAGGGTGGGTTACAACATATAAAATGAACACATTAAAATCAATAACATATTGAACATATTAAAACCATGGCAATGTCTGAATGTGGGGAGGAAAAGGCTGTTCCTTTACTTAACCAAAGCCCAGGGTAAAGAGATGTGTTTGCCACATCCTTCCTCAGCTTCTCAACTAAATGTGTCAGTTTCCAAAGAAGCCTAAGTGCACTTTGCCAAGTTCCTCATTCTGCAAACAAGGAAATAATACAGTCACTATATGTATGTATGTATGTATGTATGTATGTATGTATGTATGTATGTATGTATGTATGTGTGTGTGTGTGTGTGTGTGTGTGTGTAGTATATATATAAAAGATATGTAATACTGTACAAAAAGAAAGAGAAATAGGGAGAAAAGTAAAACGTACAATAAGAACAAATTTAATGAAGCATAATAAAAACATAAACGTGGATTTGGGTTATAGTCCTGATAAATGTAAAAAAAATAATCATATTTATGTCCTGTCTTTCGTACAAAATATCTTCACTTCTTGTGACAACTATGGTTCTTTCCAGACTAGTGGATAAAAATCCGCAGTTATATAAAAATCCGCAGCTTACCTGGCTGTGTTCTCACTCAAAACGCATCACACGGGATCGGACAGCCAACGGAAGCTGCCCAACTACGCCTAGGTTTTAATCCACATTCAATCCTCCTTGAGAGTGAGGGAATACATTAACAAAGTGTCAGGGGAAAAAATCCATCTTTAGGTTATAGAATGTATGAAGAAAATGACTTGTCATTTTGGCAATGTGGCGTCACTCAAGAGGGCCTTTTCTGTGATGGCCCCAGGCTTTGGAATAAACTTCTTTCGGAGATACATAATATTATACAAGTTTTCCCTGATTAAAACTTATCTTTTCACCCAGGATTTAGATGCTATAAATGTAATCCTACTGAAGGGGGGGAAGGGTCATATATTAATGAATGCTTATTCTGTTTTTATTAAATATTATTTTTATTGAATAATGTGACCCACCCTGGAATTTTCAGGTGAAGGGCAGGATGCAAATGTAATGAAATAAATAAATGAACTCAGAATGCCCGTTAAAATCCAGATAGGTTGTAACCGCAGGGGAAGGACAAAGTGACTGAGCTGTTAAGGTGCCAGGGCCGTTCTTCATTCAGCTTCTTCTGTCTCATCTCTTCTTGAGGTTAAGTAGCAGAAGCCCTTTCCTTCCCTTGCCGTGAGTAATTATTTGTCAGCCTTTGCATCACCAGAAATGGAAAGCAGATTTAAATCTCCACGCAGAACACAAGGCTTTCTGAACTGGGAAAAGGGCCAAGTCAGCTACCATGGTTAATGGATCTACTGATCCAGTAACTGAAGATGCACTCATATGTGGTCGGCACCTTCCTCAGAGGCTCAACCCAGGCCTCCAAGAGGTGCATATGGAGTTAAAATGGCTCCTCTTATGTTCTTATGTTCCCCCAGTTGGGAATCACGAGAAATCTCATGAGATTTTCCAGGAATCATTTATTTGTTTGTTTTTTGCTTGCTTGTTTACATTTTTTATCCTTCCCTATACCCAAGGGTCTCAGGGCGGGTTACAACATATAAAATGAACACATTAAAACCATATTAAACATATTAAAACCATAGCATTGTCTGAATGTGGGGAGGAAAATTTGGGACCCAAGTCATTTAGGGCCTTATTAGTTAATGTTGACACTTTGAATGGGCCTTGGTCGCGGATTGGCAGCCAGCGCAGCTCTTTTAAGACCAGAATGATGTGCATCTGGCTAGTTGTTCCTGTCAGCAGTCACTTTGTACCAGTTGCAGCTTCTGAGCCAAAAATCCACGGTTTCACAGTGGGTTTTGGGACCTATCCCCCCCACAAAGACAGGGGTAGGTCTGTTTACCTGGGCCCTATTTGCACTTACCTATTAGTGAGTACCAGTCCACTCATGAGACAGGTCTGTCCACATTCTGCCACCGCCACCGCTCTGGAGTTGACTAAAGCCTCCCTGATGCAACCCAGCTATGGACTGCTAAGAAGTAGGCCATAATTTGACAGGGAGAGCCTAACTGTCTCCCAGACAGTGGCATCCGCACCCTCTTCCAGGTGTGGTACATTGAGTGGGTGCAGTGGCATAACTATGGCTGTGCGGTCCCATGGCGCATCCAGATCACTATGGCAACATCCAAACACATGTCAGATAAGCATAAGAGAAGCCCTGCTGGATCAGTCCACAGCCCATCTAGTCCAGCATCCTGTTTGGCTTCTCAAGCAGAAGACAAAGGCAAAACTGTAATACGAAGGATGACTGTCTTTCTCCAACCACAGCAAACAAATCAAGACAAAATAAGTTGTGGAAAACATTTCTTTATTTGTTCACAGAACATACAGAGCTCAGACAGAGTTCATCTGAAATAGTGTCCACATATAAAGTGCTGTTCACATAGGAATTCTACAGTAACCGGAGGAAACGCTGGCATGGGTACATAGGAAGCTTACATAGTAAGCTGACAACATGAGACAGTGCTAGTTGGTACCAGAGAAATGGAATGCTTAGATTTTTAATTTTTATTTTTTTTGGAAAAAGGAATGCATAATTGGATCTGTGTTTACTTTCCTCTTTGTCTTGTCTATCACAGAGTCACAGATTCTTATTATTTTAAAGAAACCACCGTTCAAGACTTTGTACAGGAAGGATTTGGGGTTTGTGCTTGTTTCTTTCCTTTTATCATTGGCAGAAAATGCTTTTGCCATCATCTTTTAATTCTTTTGCTTTAAATGCCCAGAAGCACTTGGTGGGCCACTGTGTGGGACAGGATGCTGGACTAGATGGGCTGTGGCCTGATCCAGCAGGGCTCCTCTTAGGTTCACCCAAGGACTACCCCCACCCTCCACAAAAATGTCAGTTATATATTTATCTTTAATTCCATTTCGCAAGACTCACAGACATGGTAGAGTCTTTTTTTAAAAAAAATCAACAACCTTCTAAGCCAGCATTTCCTTTGCAAAAACCCAAGTTTTGCACAAACTTAAATAAGTCAGTTAAATATTATTATTATTAATATTATTAATATTATTATCTCAATAAATATTAAATTAATATCCTTCTTCTCTCCCCGTTCCCCAAAAGTCCAGATCTGCTGCAGAACCAGCAAACTCCCCCTCCTTGGGCTGGAGACTCAATGTCAGTTTGAGTCTCTTGACGTCACCTGTGCTGAGGTTGGAGCAAGTCACTCCCAAGTGCTGGAAGGTGCTGGCCGGGTTCCAGAGGACATTAACTCATTCACAGCTTAAAGTCCTGCTGCTGCTGAACCCACCACTGGCTCCGCCACTGGGGTTTCTTTGCCCCTTTGTCCTGGGGATCTTCAGAAAGCAGCTAGGCTCTGCTCCAAAAACCGGGTAATATCAACGGTGGATTCCGTCACCTCCTCGTCGTCCCAGTACCAAGCAGTGTCATTGGCTGAGTCTGCGAGTTCTGCGAAGAGGCCTGCAGCCAGTGGCTCTTGCTGAACGAGAGGTTTGCTCACCTCCACAAAGCAACGGGAGCCATTTTCCTCAGGACTCAGAGGCATGTCTACGATGAGCGAGTCTTCCTCAGCACTGTAGATCTGTACGAAAACAATTGTAAGGAGGATAAAGAGGATTCGCTTGGCGTAGCTGGGCTCCTCAGCTGGGTAGTAGCGCTTTACCTGTGAGGAAAGGAAGAGAAGATATTAGAGGTAGAAAAAACACACATAGAAGGCTGTTCCACTATACTATGCTTTCAGTTAAAAAACAAACAGCATAAAGAGCTTGTAGGTTCCTCAGTATGACTGAGGACCACCTTGCATCTGTGCCTACTAGGGCTGTGGTCACACTTAAGGTTTAATCCGAATTCAGTCCACTTTCAGAGAGAGAGATAATACATCTGGAAAATGACAACCTGTTTTCTTTCAGTGTTAAATAACTCAGAAAATTCGCTTTTGGGAGAGATAATGTGGAAAGAAAATTACTGGACACTTTACTGATGTATTCTCTCGCTCTGAAAATGGACTGAAGCTGGATTAAACCTTAGATGTGACTTGCAATACATCACACTCTCAGGTTCTCTGCACTAAAAAAAGATCGTTTCCCCTAATGTTTGTGCATGTGAGCCACTTTGGTCTAGGGAGCCGGACTCTTATCTGGGAACACTGAGCACAGTTCTGCTCTCCTCCACAAAGCCAGCTGGGTGGCCTTGGGCTAGTCACAGCTCTCTTCTGAGTTCTCACAGCCCCACCCACCTCACAGGGTGTCTGGTGTGGGGAGATGAACAGGAGATTTGTCAGCCGCTTTGAGTTCCCTTAAATGGGGTCTCCTTAAAGTGGGGTAGAAAAGCCAACTCTTATTATTATTACTTCCACACCAAAACACACTGTGCCTTTGCTCACTCCTTGTAGTCCTGCCAAAGCTACCCAGCTGGGCCTTCCAACATCAAAACTCAAGGAAACCTCCTGAAAACCTCTATGTTCTTGGAGGACAGAGAGGAAATCTTAAATAATGCAGAAACAGATAATAGCACTGAAGTGATTCTCAACTGAAAGGAGAGGGCAAGATAAGAAAGCTTCCTTTTTCTCCTAGCTTTTGGGACCATGCAGTTATGTAACACAAACATGGCAGAAATCAAGAGGCTGCCTCCCCTGGTGAATGGAAAAATTAGGGAAAGCTTAGCCTGTTGGATTTCATCACTCATACAGCAATGATTGGAGGAGAGCCCTTTTTAATTATTTTTATTATAGATGGGGCAGGATGTGGAAAGAAACAACCCTGCAGCGATACTAAAGAATTCAGATTACTGGAAGTCTTGCATCTACATCTGGTTTTACTACTTATGCAACCCAGAAATCCTGTGTTCTAGCAAGAAATACTATACTGCCAAATTTCATTCGTGCCAAGACAGCACTCTACCTACCTATAGGTATCTATAGATATAAAGAGACTGTAGCTATAATTATACAATCTGCCAACTTTCTGGCTGCAGTCACACTTAAGGTTTAAGCCGGCTTCAGCCCACTTTCAGAGTGAGAGAGTACATCTGCGAAATGACATAGTTGTTTTCTTTCAGTGTAAAATAATAACTCAGAAAATCCATCTTTGGGATAGATAATGTGGAAAGAAAATTACTGGTCACTTTGCTGATGTGTTCTCCGGTTCTGAAAGTGGACTGAAGCTGGATTAAACCTGAGGTGTGACCACAGACCTTGACTATGGTTAAATGTATGACATGCAAGTACCTTCCCAGTTTGGTCTAGTGGTTAAAGTGTTGGACTCATATCTCATGATCACTGGGTTTGATTCCACCCTCCCCAACGAAGCCAGCGGGGTGACCTTGGGCTACTCACGGCTCTCTTCTGAGCTCCCATGGCCCCACCTACCAAAAAGGGTGTCTGGTGCGGGGAGAAGAACAGAAGGCTTGTCAGCCGCTTTGAGCCCCTTTAAATGGGTGAGAAAAGCGGGGTAGAAAGCCAACTCTTCTTCTTCTCCCCTCCCTTAAGAATAAGCATCAGAGAATCCTTATCGTCTAAACTCCTCTGTACAAAGGCAACTTCGCCCTCCTTTTCTAGGAGCGCCCGCGGGCACCAACTCACCACTGGGGGATAAAGGACTCTCCTCCGAGATCGCCTCTTGATCCGGTTTGCTTTGGAGAGGCTCCTGTGCGCCGAGCCGCTGCTCTCGACCTCTGGGAGAGGATCGAAAGTGAAGTACTGGGGCCCTGTGCGCTCCGTCCTGCAAGGCGTCTTGGGGACCATCTTTAGGGAGGGCAGCCGGGACTCGGAAGCGTAGCACATCGCCGTCCTGCCGTGCAAAGGGTTCACGCGGTAGCGCTGGAAGCGACGGGAGCGGATTGCGCGTGTCAGATGGCGGACGGGCGTCGAGGGCGACGCTTTTATGAATGGGCCCGGACAGGCCACGCCCCCTGCGCACGGCGATTGGCTGGCGAGCCGGAGCGCGCCGCTCAATGGACAGCTCACGCTGGGAAAGTCCAAAGTTGGTAGGGTCGGACGGTCGCCGCTGGCGTCCCTCGCAAGGGTCACGTTTGTAATGGATGGAGGATGGGAGGGTGGACGGAAGGGCAGGGAGGAACAGGGAACGAGAAGGGAATTTGCCGCTGGACGTCGCTGGTTTTGCCCCCCCGCCGAATCCTTCACTGCCTAGAGATCTAACACGTGAAACCGGTTCACACGAGCGCGACACGCGGGTCTGTTTTGGGGTGTATAAGAGCATAAGAGGAGCCCTCCCTGCTGGATCAGGCCGCAGGCCATCTCGTTCAGCATCCAGCGGTCCACCCGATTGCTTCTCGAGCAAAAGGCAAAGGCAAAACCTTCCCCTGCTCTCGGCTCCCTGCAAATGGCCCTGGCAGTGGTCACGCTTAAGGCTTGATTCAGCTTCAGTCCCCTTTCCAGAGTGAGAGAATGCATCAGCAAACGGACACGCCGTTTCCTTTCAGGGTTAACTAACTCAGAAAATTCACCTTTGAAACAGAGAATGTGGAAGAAGAAAATGAAGAGGGGGGCTTTTCTACCCTGCTTTTCTCACCTATTTAAGGGGGCTCAAAGCAGCTGACAAAAGCTTCCGTTCTTCTCCCCACAACACAACACCCTGAGAGGTAGGTGGGGCTGTGAGAGCTCAGAAGAGAGCTGTGACTAGCCCAAGGTCACCCAGCTGGCTTCATGGGGGAGGGCGGAATCAAATCCGGTATTCCCAGATAAGAGTCCAGATCCTTAACCCCTAGACCAAAGTGACACTAGACACTATGCTGATGTGTTCTCTCACTCTGAAGCTGGATTAAATTTAAGATGGTATTTAAGGTTTTAGTTGTGTGGCTAAGAGCACTACTGGGGTAGCTGGCTATCACTGAGTCATGGCTGACTCTTGGTTGGCTTCTGTGCAGTTTTCTCAGCTGGGATACAGAAGTTATTTGCCATTACATTACATGACCACCATTTGCCATTGCCTACTTCTGGGGAGAGGCTGGGGATCGAACCAGCAACCCTCTGCTTTCAGGGCAATTTGCTCTATCACCATCTACTGTCCCTCCCAAATTAGAGAGCATAACCAAACTGTTCCTATTAGAAAACTAATAAGAAAGATGGCCGTAGGTGCTTCCAAATGGCTGGGAGACAAAACAATATCTTCCCTTGATGGCAAAAATATCTCTAACTGGCACCTGGTGAGTTTCTGAGGCTTGAACATTTTACCAAGAAAGGGATGTGGTTGGTTTCAAAGCTTCTTCCCTCGTAAGCTTCGGGCAGCACGGATGCAGAAAAAAAATGTCTCAGATGAACATAGGAAAACCACCCTTGCAGCCTCAGACAGGCAGACACAGTAGCTGAGGCTTGTGGCCCTTTCTGCACTGGGCCTTATTCCAGATTATATCCTGGAATAGGGACGTGCCTATTCTCATCAGCCATGGAATAAAAGGACAAGTTCTGTCCTGGATTTGTGACT
>MTQE01003545.1:499928-519272 GCA_014337955.1 Aspidoscelis marmoratus
CGCGGCTTTCCCATTCTGTGCTTAATGGGTGTTAAAGGGTCAATGTGGAACCACCCAAAGTGGATTCAGGGAGGCTTTGAAGTGTTCAGAGCAGATATGGATTGGATACATAAGGGATTTGTAGGGGATACATAGGGGATTTGTATGGAACATTCATATCAAATTTGTTTGCAACATTTGTATCAAATTTGAATCCTACCACATTTGAAGGGGATCTATTTGAAAGAACATGAATTTTCTTGCATTCAATTTGATACAAATCGAACCCCCCCAAAATCCTTGTACATCTCTATTGCTCACTCTTTTAAGAAGAGGCTGAATGGTTGCCTTGTGGGGATTGTTTAGCTGATTCTAGCACAGGACAGGGGCCCTTCTAGATCCCCTCCAACTTAGATATTCTATGAGATTTCACAGGAGTCATGGGAAATCTCACTCGAGATGCACTCAATTTCCCATAATTCCTGTGAAATCTTGCGGAGATTTCACAGGAATTATGGGAAATCTGGTGCCATCTCGGGCCATTTCCTGCCTGTCTGAGGCCTCGGAGGAGTTTTAGGTAGGCCGAATGGCACCCATGGGGGGTGGGGGTGGGGCTGATCTGATCACTGCAGAAGACTGAAACCGCAGTGACCAAATCAGTGAATATGGGGTTCCGACTGTATAGCCAATATCAGATCCGAATGCGAAGTTTTGAACATTCGCAATTCATTCAAACTGCGAAAGTAACAAATATTTTTCGCCCATCCCTAACCTGTGCCATCGCTTGTCGTTTGCCAAGAACAGCGCATCAGTAGGGAGCTGTAAGGAGGTCACAACTTGTGTCTCCCACCCACCCCCTCTGTGTGGTTTGAGCATTACAGATGCAAACACATGTTGACTTTGCAGATTGCAAGGCCTCTGTGACACATCAGTTCTGAAGGCTGGAAAGAAACGGGCAGTTGCAGCATCATAAGTAGCTTCTCCCAGCATAAACATCCTGCCTGCACACCCCTGTTAACCAGTGTTACCCTCGACACACTTACAGGCTGCGAAATCTTAATAGGAGACACACAAACAAAATCTACATCTGGGGATGATGCCTCCTGACGCCGCAGAGAAACATCAACGGTATTAAGGGAAAGTGATGTTTCCTACAGCGGCACAAAAGATGCTGCAAGGCTTTTTGGCGGCTGATGGCAGAACCGCATGAGGGGCTGGAACCCCCTCCTTATGAAATCAGGCTGCCACTTCTAGGCCTCTCCAGCCTGTAAAGATGGCAATTAAGAGGGGACCTGACTGAAGTATATAAAATCATGCATGATGTAGAACAGGTGGATAGAGCGAAATTCTTTTCTCTATCACACAACACTAGAACCAGGGGGCACTCTATGAAGTTGATGGGCAGGAGTGTCAGATCAGACCTGGGCAGGGGTCTGCGCCAGGGCCCCTTCCTTATATATATTTAGGAGGGCAGTAAAGACGCACCTCTTTGCCCTGGCCTTTGGCTAAGTTGTTAATGTTCCCTCCCTCAGTACAGACGTTATTATTTTAAACATGTTGTATATTGTTTTATATGTACGGAAATTTTTAACGTCTTTTAATGTGTATTCTGTTTTAATTTGTTGTTTTAAAGTTGTAACCCGCCCAGAGACCTTCGGGTATGGGCGGGATATAAATGTAAATAATAAATAAATGCAGTTTTCGACATTCAAGTAAGATTCAAATTAAAGATTCGAATGTCCAAATTAATACGAATGGGAAAAAAATGAATGTATTAAAAGTCAAACCAATTCAAATACATTTATATCTATTCGTACTAATATTTGATACATATTTGATGATACGAATGTCGACAACATTAGTATGTATCCGTATGCATCCCATATTCATCCCGTTTTTAACAAATGTCTTAAATATTCTAGCACATCCCTAGACAAGGGGAAACATGTCTCAGTTTCTCAAGCGTCCCTCAAGGCTCAGTGTTGGGACCAATGCTTTTTAATTTATCCATCAATGGTCTAGAAGAAGGGGTCCATAGTAAAATAGCAAAGTTTGCTGATGATACTAAATTATTTACAGTAGCAAAAGCCGAGAGAGATTGCCAAGAGCTCCAGAGGGATCTCTTAGCATTGGGTCAGTGGGCAACCAAGTGGCAAATGTGCTTTAATCTTAACAAGCGCAAAGTAATGCACATCAGGGCCAAGAATACGAATTATGCCTATTAACTGATGGGGTCTGAGCTTTCTGCAACACACCAGGAAAGGGATCTCGGGGTTTTGGTGGACAGTTCAATGAAGGTGTCAACCCAGTGCGCGGCAGCAGTGAAAAAAGCTAATTCAATGCTGGGAATAATTAGGAAAGGAATAGAAAATAAGTCAGCAAGTGTCATTTTGCCTCTTTATAAATCCATGGGGAGGCCACATTTGGCATGCTCTCTTCACCATTACACAGTGATCCACGCTCTGTTAACCTCTAGGTTAGAATATTGCAACGTGATCCACCCGGAAAACAGTTTGGAAGTTGGAACTGGTGCACAAGGCAACACTTCAACTGCTGACGGGAGTCTCTGGCCAGATTCACATCACGCTGGTCTTAAAGAATCTGAGCCCAATTCAAGGTGTTGACACTAAGCTATCAAGCCCTAAACGTCTTGGGCCCTAGGTGTCTGAAGGAGCACCTGCCCATATAGACCTGCCTATGTGCTGTGATCTCAAGGGAGAGGCCCTTCTTGTAGTTCTTGGAGAGAGGGGTCGCATCTACTAGCATTCGCCAGTGCAATTGCTTAGTACATGCATGGGCAACTTCACCTTTTCTGTCCCCTGGCCAGAAGCAAAGTATGAATTTGCCCTCAGTCTGAAAGTGGACTGAAGCTGGATTAAAATTTCAATGTCATTGTAGCCGAAGTGTCACCTTGCTGGAATGAAACCCTCACTTTAAAAGAGGCCCTGGTCTGCCACCACTGGAACAAAGATCTCCTGCAGGAAGGGAGCCCTTGGGATACAGATATTTTGGAAGTTATAATAAAACTTGTTAATTCTGATTACATCTCTTTACCTTTGCTGCTGTTCAATGATTCAGTCACGTCTGACTATTCGTGACCGCATGGACCACAGCATGCTGGGTCTTTGTGTCCTCTGCTGACTTCCAAAGTTTGCCCATGCATACATTCATTGCTTCCATGACACTATCTGTCCCTCTCATCTTCTGCCATCCCCTTCCCTCTTTCCCAGCATCAGGGCCTTTTCCAGTGAGTCCTATCTTCTCATTATGTGGCCAAAATACCTGAGATCCAGCTTCCAGATTTGTCCTTCCTGGGAATAATCAGGATTGATTTCCTTTGGCACTCCCTGCCTCAGCTCCCACTAAGCTCACGAAGATGGACGCCTGAGGAGATTGTAATCATGCCGACTGGCATATCACATTTGGTATCACCCTTGCTGCAAGTGTTTTCTTGACTGTGATCCCTGTGGGGTTTTGTCCTATGGATAAAACATAACCTGTTTAAAAAGATGCTTCCTCCAGCACTTTAAATTCCCCCAAAGATTTGTCAAAACATGCCCCAGTTTCCATAGAACTTTGGCAAGCTGTCTTCGACATGCATAGACAGCCATTCCTTATCAGGATCCAGTTAATGCTTCTGTCCGTTACAAATGGTACAATAAGATGCAGGAAAGGATTCCTCTTAAATAATTAGCTTATCTCTCTGGAATTAGACAACAGCATGTTAGCTGTCTTGCATGGATATTTTTCCCAGGATAGAACTTTGGCAACTGTAGAGGAAAACCAATATTGAACCTATAATATGGGGTACAGTTGGGCCCCCCATATCCACGAGGGGATAGGTTCCAGGTCCTACTGCGGTTACAGAAAACCACAGATATTTGAAACACTGGGAAATTGTGCTCAATTTCCCATGATTTCCCATGATTCCTGGGAAATCATGTGAGATTTCCTGGGATTCATGGGAAATTGTGCATGATTTCACACTATTTCTGACTGCCCCAGACCTCCAGGAAGGCTCTTGGAGGCCTAATGGTACTGGCGGGGTGGGGCAAGGCTGGTCCATTGTAGTGAAATCATGGTTACCGGTCCAGTGGATACAGTGGCCCAACTGTATTCCACTCCTACCACTCCCACTTCCTACCAAGAAAACTGTCTTTGCATGGTTTTGTTACACATAATCCAGGCACTCAGCCAGCAGAGAATGCTACTGTTATGAATCGTAATGTAAATATCTGATATGCAGGATGTATTTTCATTGTTGCAAATTGAACATAATTAAAAAACAGTATTCATATCAACCACAGCTGATATGTCGTTTTACCTCAAATACTGCTGCTTTCTACACTGTAGCTGCTCTCTAATGTATTTGTATGGGGTGTATGTGATGGGGTTGGCGTGATGATGTCACCATGGCAGGTACTCGTATGTGGGCATATCTGCAGGCAGGTGGACCCGCCTGGAGACAGATCGAGGAGCAGTGTCTTGGTTCCTATGTGTTTTCTGATGGTCTTAGACGACCCCTGTGAAAGAGTAGATTGACCCCCAAAGGGGTCGCCACCCACAGCTTGATAACCACCGGTCTAGATGGTGAGTAGAAGAGCTGTTTCCCGCAGCCAGTGCTGTGTGTCCAGCAACAGTTAAAAGCGCTTTTTAGGGGGCAAAGGGGGTGAGGGTTATGGTAGTTTATGATACATGAAGCAACCCCATCATAACAGGGCCATAATGGCACTATATTCTCCCCATGAGGACAGGGTCAGAGTTAAAGCAATCCTTTATTACTTAAAGATTATTTAGCATCCCTTTATAATTAAAACACCCCAGTCAGAATGGGGACAACGCTGCCGCATTTTTAGCTTTTTAGACGGTGGTACAAACTTTTCAGGAAGGATCCAAATATCTAATACTGTAGCACAGGGTCCCTGACTTTCACAACTGAAGGAATAGGTGGAGTTTTCAGGAAACATCGTGGACATCTGCCAGGAGGTTCACAGGATGACCCAAGCCAATGTTTTTGAAAAGAAAACAAAAAAAAAATCAGAAATGCTTCAGATGCTGCATAAATCTGAGAATAGGGACCTATTGTCTTTGTGCTAGTGCGGACTATGGCAGGATGTAGGTGTGGCCTGCCAAAGTCTGCATTAGCATGTGGTTGGGAGGCCCCTATCCTGAGAAATATTCTAAAATAAGGCAAGTGTGGAAAGGGCCCCTATAGGCTCACCTGTAGGCCTGTGACCTTGAATGGCTGCTGCTGTTAAATCATGAGTGAGGGAATTGCACACACATAGAAGCAGTTGGGTGTCACTGAAATGGCACTGAGGCCTGGTGGGCAAACATTTCCACCTGCATCCAGCCAGCAGGCTCCCTTCAAGTCACGGGTGCTTCTGAACAGCTTCCAGTGCTGTTCAGGCCTCCCTCTGCCACTCAGTGGGGTGGAAGAGAGAGGTTCTGCCCCCTTCCTGCCTATACTGGAACACTGGTGGACCTACTGATGGGGAGGTGGCATGGGGAGGTGTATAGAAAGGTGAAGTCTTCCCTGTTCCAGTCTGACAGAGGGACTGCTTTCAGAGTTCACCAAATTGAGCTGTTGAAAGGCGTCCCCAGAGGAATCTGAGACAACGAACTTTAGTTCCTAGACACGGGAGAAACTGGAAGTGGCTCAAGTCTGGAAGTTGTGTGAATACCTCTTCTCAGTTGGCCTGCTCATAAGAAGATAGCTAAATTCTACTATACAATCTCCCCCACTCCCTTTTAAATTGAATTTAATGCACACAAATGGGCATCTTGGTTGCATCAATTAGCTATGTACAAATTTTTAAAAAAAGGAGAAATCAATGCATACAATATGAACAGTTCAATAACAAATCTTGGAGATATTAATAAAATTTATTTTCATTCTGTATGAGTAGATATCCAAATCAGAGTATTTCTGAAGTTCCAAAACAAGACAGGTATCTTGTTCACTGAGTCCATGAATGGTTTCCAAATTGTAATACAATTGTTCCCATTTTGACTTGGTTAAACCAAGCATATTCATCTAGTATTGTTTTGGATACTTTATGATGCCAAATTTTTAATATAAGTTTTTTAGTGAATTTTCACTGCTGTGCTTGTTGATTCCAAGCACTTTCTGAACTTCTTCTCTCTTATGTGGAAACTTACCTTACACCTGTGTTTCTTTGGCAAATCCAAGAGCCGCATTATAATGGGGCAGCTGGATCAGATACCGATTGATGTAATAGTCCAGCCTCACCCAACCATTAAGCAAATTGACATTATTCATGGCAAAGTGGCACTCCTGCCCAGGGCTGATGACGAAAAAGCAGCAAATGAAACATAATTTATCCTTGTCCTGTAACTGATTGCAAAAATTGTTCAGGATCCAGCCCAGCCCACTTCACCAATTCCACTGTTCTCACTGTTTGCTTCCCTGGGGTTTCAACTTTCAGTGTTTTACCAGAAGAAAGTTTTGCTTTCACCAGCGAGAGCAGCTCCATAAAAGAAAAGGAGGGAGTGTGCCACCCACATCTGCAAGCACAGAGTTCTAGTCCACCCTCTCCTTTCTTCTTAACACATAATTCAGAAATGCATGCAAAATCGATTAGGTTCAGTGAGTTATTCCTTTCCATGGGGGAATAGATGCATCCATAGCTACTAGAATGGATGCCCAGATACTGCCTCCAGAGGCCAATTTACACTTTGACCCTTAGTTCATGTTTAGGCAACATCTGGGCAGGTGCATCTGTGCTTATAGCCTACAAGCACCCCCTGCCTTCCCAGATGCTGCCTAATCATGAACTAGCTCTGGTGCGCGAAATCATGCGCCACAAGCCACCTAACCCTTACCCCACACGACTGGAACTTACCCGGAAGCATCCAGCCGGCAACCATCTGTACTTCTGCCGGCTGAGGAGGTTGTCTGTAGCCCTGCGCAAGCGCATTGGGACCTCAGATGACCCCCTGACACAACTGCAACTGTGCAAAACGTCAGCGTCACTGTAGCAATGGCACTGCTGCACACGCAGTGGCACAGGGCACCGCACTCAAGATGTCAGCAGCCTATGGAGGATCGGCCTGGTGATCGAACACAGATGATTGCTTGCATGGGGGCTGGGCAGATTGCATGGGGGCTCCTCCTGCAAGGTGTGAACAGTCCCAAAATTAGTTGCCAATTTGTTATCTCAGCTCGAAGGTGGACTGAAACCAGGCCCCTTTCTGCACTTGGCCTTATTCATTCCATTCCATTCCATTTTTATTTGTATACCGCCTTTCCAAAAACAAAATTTTGCCCAAGGCGGTTTACAACAAACAAAAAAATACGAAGAATACACAAATCAATACAAGTAAAAAAAAGCAATCTCAGTAAATAACAGATCAGTCTCAGTAAATACAAAGTACAAAGTAAATACAAATTAACACATCATACATTCAATGAGTACACTAATACATTAAATAAATATAAAATTATATATAAATGGTATAATATACTCTGAAAATTACATAAAACATTGGGGGAGGGTAAAAGGGCAACAATACTGGTTCCTCCTCCTTTCCCCTCTCCACGCTCAGTCTTATTTCTATCTGCAGCCACCAACCAGTGCTGGCCGGGATGATCCTCCCTCTTCTAACCAGCCTTAATGCCAAACAGGGAGGAATGGCACAAGCACACAGCAGTGGGTCTGGCAGTGATGGTTCTTCCGCATCCTCTCACCAACTTGGAGTTTGGCCTTTTATCTTGGTGGAGGGAGGCCCAGGTGGTAGACACACGCGCAGTCCAGCCCCGGCAGATGTTTCTTCCCTTCACCTCAGCGTTCGGCCTTTTATCTTGGTGGAGGGAGGCCCAGGTGGTAGACACACGCACAGTCCAGCCCCGGCAGATGTTTATTCTGGAATGTATCAGGGGATAGTGGTCTGCTGGCCACAAGTGAATGCAGACTATGGCAGGCCTCACCTGGGGCCTTCTATATTCTGCATGCAGACAGCAGGTTATATTCCAGAATAAGGCCACATTCAGAAAGGCCCCAGATTAAAACATAGGGCCTTTTTGCACTTAACTGCCACAGGAAAGTTTCCCACAGCAGGTAAGTTCAGAGACAGGGGTCAGCATTCATATTAAGACTGTTCACCTGCCCCAAATTTCACCCACACTAGGGATGTGCACAAAAGGGTTTTTTTTTTGCATTTGATTCATATCAAATAGAATGTAAGAAAATTCGTATGCATTCACATAGATCCTCTTCGAGTGTGGTAGGATTCTATTCAACACAAATATATCTGATACAAATTTGTACGAATATCCAATATGAAAGCATACCTATCCGATATGTATCCATTACTTACCCTGTAACTTATCCGCTCTGAAAGCGTCAAATCTGGTCTGAATCTGCTTTGAATCTGCTCTCAATCCATGTCAAATGCACTCCAGATCTGTTGCAGATGTGACTGGCACAGCCACTTTCCCACCAACCAGCTTCACGAATGTTCCAAAACATTTGTACGAATATGAATGTCAATGTACCAATGTTGTAGCATTTGATTCGTATACAAATGTCCGAATTTGTACGAATATTGAATGTTATGAATATTCATGCACATCCCTGACCCTGACCTATCTGGGTCTGGGTAAAGTGCAAACCGGCCTATCTGGGACTGTCTGCTTCACTGTAGCTATAGCAGTGGTTCTCAACCTGGAGGTCGGGACCCCTTTGGGGGTCGAACTACCCTTACAGAGGGGTCATGACAAGTCTCCCACCGCCCTTCCCTCCCACCTCCCTGCTGCTCCGCCCCAATGGTTGGGGGTCTCCACTACATGAGGAACTCCATTAAGGGGTCGCGGCATTAGGAAGGTTGAGAACCGCTGAGCTGTAGCCATGTGCACAGTGCTGTTGCTATGGCAATCAGTGATGCGGCCTACAACTGCGCAACTGCACAGACACAGCCATGCCACCCACATACAGCCTTAACTTAGGAAATAATATGGAGGCCGTATCCGGGGGTTAACCAAGAGTGCTCTAAGCTGTGGCAATCAGTGTAGCTCCCAGCCGTTCTAGGGTGGAGCATTCACCACACGGTTCGTGTGCTCTGTGCCTGAGCATGCAAGGCCATCCTGACCACCACAGTGTAAAGAAGAAGACTTGGCTTTTCTAACCCCCTTTTCTCACCCATTTAAGAGGACTCCAAGTGGCTGTCAAAGCTTTCTATCCCTCTCTCCACAACAGAACATGTGAGGTAGGTGAGGCTGTGAGAGCTCAGAAGAGGGCTGTGACAAGCCCAAGATCACCCAGCTGGCTTCATGGAGGAGTGTGGAATCAAACCCAGATAAGAGTCTGGCTCCCTAACCACACTAGACCAAACAAGCCCTTATATATAGATGGGACCCTAGAATCTCTTGCCCATCCAGAATTATTAACTCCAACTGTTTCCAACATTCCAAATGTATCTGATACCTGTAGTTCCCTCAGGGAAAAGGACAGTGATTTTCAGCGTTGCAACATGAACAATCCGAAGACCTTTCATGGGCAAAGTAGTGCTAGCCACGTCTTTGCAGTGAGGTATAGCAGAAAGGCTGGCATAGCGGAATGTGGAAAGGTCTGGACGTGAGCCCAATACTAATTTTAGCTTTATGTGAATGGAAATCTACACGTTTATGCAGAAAGCTGGGTATTTCCCCTTAATACATCCTCTTTGGCTGACGGCCACAGATAATATAGTGATTATAGTGATTAATGATATATGATGAATGATGATTTCATGAGAAGTGTCAAATAGTTGTGTGTAGAGCAGTCCTATAGTGGAAATAAATAGTGGAAAGTTCACCAGCCTCATGCCAAGATGGCAGCAGGGCCACTGACTGAGATCATGGGAAAGTTTGGGAAGGGAAAGGGGCCACTCTTTGCTCTCCCTGAAATGTGTTTCGATCAGCTGCAGCTCAAAATGCAGCTTGTAAAACTCAAAGGCAGGAGATAACAGCTGGGTTCCACCAACCTGTAGGGTGCAACCTATAAGGTACGGACAGATCTTTTTTCAGTCACGCTTTTTAGAAAACATGTCTCTTCTGTAGATGCACAAAAAACAGGCATTCAAAGAAACAAATCTACTTCATGTTTCCACCCGTAGCTGTTCCTTCACCTCAAAGTCTCTTGACACCTTCCTGACAACAAGCGTTTGCACATTCTGACGTGCAGCAGTGCATGGGTGTCACACCTGAAGCCTGATGCTTCGTAGTGGCGGTGCATTATGCCACCACGGCTACGGATTTACCTGCTGCAGAACGATCAATACTTGCTCTGCAGTATCAAGTAAATGTGAAGTTTGCCGCCGTCCTAAGAGGACGGCAAGAAAGAACCAACAAGAGCTGGGTCTGCAGCTCAGCTCCCATTGACTCCCCGGTGTGTGTGTCAAAGAAATCTCCTGACTGTTGAGGAGGAAGCTGTGGACCTCCATTTCTAGCAGGGATAACACATCATGACTTCGCAGCCGAGTAAGTTGCAGTTTTTCTACTAATTGTGGATTTTTATTTGCTAGTCCGGAAGGGACCTTATTGTCTACATGGCTCTGATTGGTTGCTCACAAGCAGTATTTCTTCCCATATTTGATGGGCTACATTTTCCTCTGTTCTTATGAATCTCACTGCCTGATGCGATTGAAAGAAGGGTTGCTATCAGAAATCACATTTAATCAGTTTCCAGGCAGTTTTCTCTTGTCCTGATAAAATATGCATTTCGGGGAGGAGGGGTATTCTAGACTGTTCTCTCAGAAATCCAAGAGGTGATAGAGATCTAGAGATCTTCACTGGCAACCATACAAGATAGAGTTGCATAAAATTATGCTGTTTTGGAAAAACAGTTTTTTTCCTGGCCCTTCTCTCATCAGTTCCAAATGTGAGAAGGTGGACAGAAGAAAGGAGTTAGAGCTAGTATACATCCGGTCCTCCATATTGGCACATTAATGTGATTCACTGAGGCCCCACCCCTGACTGGTCTGGCTCTGTCTCCATTTGATGGAGCCTGATCTGGATTAGGGAGGCCCTAATCCGATTTACTGATAGTTCCGTTTAATTGGGACTACCAGTGGACTAGTGACCATCAGGCACCTGGCTGACCACAGTGGCTTCGTCCACATACACAAAGCATGCAGCCTGGCCTGAATCAAGCAATTCAGACCAGAAAGCTAGAGGAAATTGAGTCTGTCCTGACAGCCATCCATCATGACAGCTATGAGGCCCACCCTCGTAGGCCGGAAACAAAAGTCCTCCAAGTTCTGGAGATGCAGGCTGGACAGATGTTTGCTTCACCAAGAAACAGCTGATTTCTGTGGCTAATTCCAAGACCTCCACAAAGTGGTATCAGTGTGTTACTATGCGCCATTTGGGCCTGTCTTTCCCCAGAATGCTCAGGAGGCTACTTTAAAGTGGTCTCCTGTTGGCATGCTCTCTGGTGCCTTTTCCACGCCAGGGAACATATGAATATTCAATATGTATTTGATGACACAAATGTCGTACACATTCGTATGTATCCATATGCATCTGTACGCATCCCGTTTTTATCCCATACGCATCCCATTTTCATCCTGTATGTATCCATACAGATGCGTTCGGATACAGATGAGTACGGATATGTCTGTAATGCGTACGTATCCATACACATACAAAAGTCCGAATTATTTGTACGATTAAGTTTGAAATATTTGTATTCATTCGAATAATAAAAACGAATGTCTGGGCATTCGATTTGAGTTAGAATGTCCAAATTTGGCCAAATTTGATTGAATAATGGTTATTTCAAATATTCTTGCACATCCTTATTCCTGATCTTTCTCTCGCCCACCTTTTCTAGCACCAAATATTCAGGAGAGCCACCTCAGAGGTGATCCTTTTTGCTCTGCCTGATCACAGCTGAGATGTGCCTTTGGTTTGATCCAGGCCTCTTACACCACCTGCCCCTTTGCTTGCCTCTTCCTTTCCTGAACTCATAAGGACCCCGTTCTGTAATCTGTTATTCAGAGCTGTTTCCACTGGAGGTGGTTCTTTGGCCTTCAGTGAAACCCAGTCACGGGTATTTTTTGTTTTTATTTTGACCAGAAACCAGTGGGCCTGGGGAGTCCTGACCTGGAATGTCATGCAAACAGCCATTGTGTAAAGCGTGGGTGCCCGCAGAGCGGCCAGATATCATCTCCATGAGTAATCTCTGAAATGCCTCACAGGAGCCCAAAGTAAACATCGTATCCAGGCACAGAAGGCTCAGAAAACCGGTCGGACGCCTCCTGGCCTCCCTTACACAAACCTGACCCTGGAGCCACGCAGGGAAGGGAGAAATCCCAGGCCTAAATTCTAAACTCAACAACTGTTGTTTCACTCGTGCGACAGGTCCAAACTTTTGCACGCAGTTCTCGTCTTCTTTTATGTGACTCACCGCCTGGAATTCCGCAAACGCAGCTCTACGATTTACAGTCGCCTCGGTCCCCGCCTTTTCCTGCTACACAGTTGCTTCCCTTTGCTCCTACGCAATTGCATGCTGAGTCATGCTACAGAAGCCCAGAAGTTGCCAAGATAACATAAGAACATCAGAAGTGTCCTGCCGGACTGGACATGTGGCCCATCTAGTCCAGAAGTTTGTCCTCACAGTGGTCAGCCATCTGTGCCAGGAAGCTCTTCAGCAGGACAAGGGCAGACAACTGTTTTTATATTTATTGTTGTCAGCCGCCCGGATTGGTTCGCCACAGGGCGGTATACAAAAATAAATAAAATAAAATAAAATAAAATAAAAACTTGCTCTGCTCCCCACAGCTGGCCTCATAATACCAGAGGCAACCAAGCTATCTTCAGGACCAATAATAGCCATTTATTTCTTCTCATCTTGCCATGCCAGAGGACCTCTAGTGGTACAGTGGTTAAGAAAACTGTGACGATTTCACCCTTCCTGTCTCATGTTCAGGAAAGGTGTGTGATAAACTAATGTTTCTAGTGCTCACACTTGCGAGCGCTAGTCAATGACAGCCTATCCCCCACCCAATCGATCACTTACCTGTGTTCGATCACTGGGCCGATCCTCTGCAGGGCACCGCCATTTTGAATGCGGAACCCTGTGCACCTGCGCATGGGTTGGTGCTGTCTCTACAGTGATACTGACAGTTTGTGCAGTCACAGTCACGTCATGGGGCCATGTGAGCTGCCAGCATGCTTGCGTGGCCACTTCAATGACCTCCTCAGCTGGCCAGAGCGCAGATGGTTGCCAGCTGAATGCATAAGGTTAAGTTCCCAGTTGCGATTGGCGTTGGGTAGCTTGTGGTGCATAATGTTGTGCACCACAGCTAGTTTGCAATTAGGCAACATCTGGGCAGGCAGGGGGCACTTGTAGGCCATAAGTGCCTCCTGTAAATGCAGATGCACCTGCCCAGATGTTGCCTAATTGTAAACTATGGGCTGAAGTGCAAATTGGCCGCTGGATTAGAGCTCTCAAGTCTTTTCTGCACTTCACTTTTGTTAATCCAGATCACTGAGTCCCATTGGTCTGGATTATGTGGAGGTTTGGCTGGATCAGCACTTTCTGGCTGCTAATCTTGGGCCTGGTCACACATGAGTTTTAGGGGGCTTCCACATTTGCCGCTGTCTCTATTTTGGATGGATCTGAAGGGCCCTCTTGCATCCGCACATGCACAGGGAGGCCAGATCAGGCGGCCGGATCGCTTGGGTGCTGCACGAAAGCTGCAGCACCCATTCGAAAGGACATCTAGCCTTCTGTGCTGCCAATGCCACCCCTGGAGCCGTGGGAATGTAGCAGTGAGCTGCCAGTCACCGCGTGTTTCTGGCGGCGCACGGCACACGAGGGAGGGACTTCCGAAGCAGGCCATCCTGCTTCCACCCCTCCCAACATGGCAGCCTTTGGGACATCTGTCCCTTCGCCTGGCCATGTGCGGAAGTGTCCTGCTTCCACACAGATCCAGGTGAAGGGACAGATTGAAGACCTCATTTTTGAGGTCTTCAATTTAAACCAGTTTTTGGCAGCGAGACCCGTTTTAGAAATGGCTCTCACTCGCCGAAATGTGGAAGTGGCGGCCAGGAAGTGTTTTAAATGGGTCTTAACTGGGTGGTTAAACTGGTTAAACTGGTTTAACCACCCAGTGCGGAACCACTTTGGATGACCTGAGTTGTTCAGCAAGACGTGTGATTCACATGATTTTATGTGAACATGAATTGCAGGTCGGCCTACAGCCATTAATCTGTCCTAAAATGTAGTCCTCTTTAACCAGCACTGACACGGACCCAGGCCGGCCTGGAATTTCAGTTCGACACCACTTCCTCATGTGCGAGTGGTGGGACAGCCTAAAGGAGGCAGAACTGTGTTGTGGTGGGTGGCGCCCAGTATTTCCTTTGGCCAATCAGCACGTGCAGAGTTTGTGAGGCACCTCACCTTTGGCCAATTGGCACGTGTGGAGTTCATGAGGTACCTCCCCCTCTCCTTAGTTTAGGGGTATGATTCCCCTCTCTAGCGTTTTTACACAAATTTGTTTTTATTATTTAAAAAAAAATAATTGTAAGGAGAAGAGAAGCACATAAAAAAGGAAGGGTGTGTGTGGAGGTGGGGGGAGCAGGCTTTTAAAAAGAACTGCAAACACCCACCCTCATCTCCCTTGAGTGACATGAATGGCATCCAATCAGGAATGAGATAGATGTGATGTAGCAAAAGGCGTGGGGAGCCAAGGGCTCCATGGAGGAATGCCAGGCTGAACTCTGTAGAAATGTGTGACCGACTCAGCCGAAGGAGGGGTCGGCTTCTATTGATCCACGTCTGACCAGCACTGGTACAATTTCAATTCAAATCCATCAACAGGCCAACCTGACTGGGACTCATGTGACCAGGGCCATTGTGTGAGTGCCCAACCCAACCCTGATCCAGCCCATGTCTGTATGCATTCTAGATCAGTGGGCCTGGTTATTTAGGACCCACTCATCTGGGTCTTGGACAGAATGGCCAAAGCCTATTGACGTACCGTACTCTGAGAATTTGCAAGCCTTGTGTTTCTTTGCAAATAGGATTGCTACAAGCTACTGAGGGTGATGTTCATTCAGCAAGTAAAAACTGGTTCTCCTTAACATCCCAACCCTTCCAGGTCACTTCCTAGAACTCAGGCTCCAATGCACTGGGCATGTCATGGTCCATTAGCAGGAAAAGGACAGGTGAGAAAAGTCCTCCCCACCTTGTATGCTTACCAAACCTGGCATCTCAAATGAGTCCTTACTTTTTTCTTCCTGATGTCCTGACATTTCTCAGGCTCCTGGTAATTCAGAGGTTGTTACCCAATGCAGGAAGTAGGAGAGGTGATGTTAAGGTTAATGGGCTCTCCTTGGGGTGACCAGAGGCAAAAGGAAGGCAAGGAGCAAAATTTTCCTGTAATAATTTACTTGACTTTTATTTAGCTACACATTAGTGTTGTTTACATTCCTTCACTAATCTGCCTAACCAGTCTTTAAGGAAGTGAATTATTACTGTATTTATCTTTCTGTTGCAGATAAGGGGCATGTTCGCTTTGACCTCAAAGCAGCGGTTCCGGTCACTCCTGGAGAGTCCTGCCCGTACAATGCGACCACTGCTGCTGTTGTCAATGTCCCACGGCAACCATAAGAAGTAATTATTCCTCTTTAGTCTATCTGGTCAGACCTCATCTAGAGTACTGTGTCCAGTTCTGGGCACCCCAGTTTAAAAAAGACACTGAGGATCTAGAGCAAGTCAAAGAAGGGCTACCAAAATGGTTAGTGGTCTGGAAACCATGTCCTATGAGGAATAGTTGAAGGATCTAGGAATGTTTAGCCTACAGAAGAGACGTGATAGCAGTCTTCAAGTATCTGAAGGGCTGTCACAGTGCAGAGGGATCATCATCCCTGTTCTCACTTACACAAGATGGGAAGGCTAGAAACAATGGTAGGAAACTTCAAGGGAGTCAATACAGATTAGATATTAGGAAAAACTTCCTGACAATGAGGGTGGTCAGTCAGTGGAATAGGTTGCCACAAGAGGTAGTGAGTTCTCTCTTATCTGAGATCTTCAAGCAGAGGCTGGACCTACATTTTGGGGGGAATGATTTAGGGCAGTGATGGCGAACCTTTTGAGCTCGGTGTGTCAAAATTCGCAAGAAAACCAAGCTAAACTCAGGTGCTGTGTCACTTCTAGAAATATCCATAATTTTGTGAGATTTGTAGCTCTAGTAAAAAAGTTATATTTTTGATATATGTATTTTATTAAAAGCAAAAACAAATAATTCTTTACATTAGTGACTTTTGTTGCTAAATCTTCAATTGAAAGTTGGTACTTCATACACTTCAAGAACAAGCAAGCACTACACGTCCAGGTGCCAGGGTGACCAGGTGTGTCACCCAAAAGGGCTTGGCATGTCACCTGTGACACACGTGTCATAGGTTGGCCATCACCGGTTTAGGAAATCCTGCATTGAGCAGAGGGTTGGACTCCACTCTAGAGGTTCTTTCCAACTCTATAATTCTGTAATTCAATGATTCTATGATAAGGCTGCCCTGGTCTTCAATAGCTAGTGAGCTTCCGGTTAACAGTGTGGCGGTGCAGTTGCAGATGCATATTCGTATTCATATGCAGCATCCCGTTTGCCATGGCAACGTAAGGGTACGTGCCAGATCTTGTTGCAGCTGTTCCCGTGGTGGTCCAACCTGGCCGGGCTGGGTCATCCCCAGTTCAAATGCTGGTGCCCCCCTTTCTTCAGAAAATATTCTTTTCATATGAACTTTTGGTGAGAAATTCCTCATTGCAGCTCCCTTAAATTTATTTGCAACCCACAAGTGGATTGTGACCCACAATTTTTTTTTTTGGGGGGGGGGGACCTGCTTTAAAGAATTTCTAAGTAAATAAGAAAACGCCTTGGTGATTTCCCACTCCTGCTAAACAGCCAACGTCCCAGCAACGAAGCCACCTTTTGTGTGGAAATCCAGGGACCTGTTCAAGGAAGAGTTAACAGGGAAACAGTAAAGTACGTGCGGCTGATACCGCTGTCAGGGTTTGATTCCCTGCATTCGGGGCCGTTTCACTTTCTCCACAGAGAAAGTCATCCACAGTCATCTCCTTCTTCCCGCCAGACCCAAAGACCTTGAGTTGGGAGGGGTGCAAACAGAGGAGGGGGCCTCTAGGGCTCTATTCCTGGCCCAAGTCAACAGAGAATAAAAGAAGTGATCTGGCTATGAGACTGTAGTAGGAAAATGATGCCAGAATAGCAGGAGTGTCTACTGCCCGGAAAGGAATCCTTGCTGATGTCAGACGCTGCCGACGTCTGGGAGGTGATTCTGGCGTCTGACCCCTTATTACAGCTGGGGTCTAGTTGTGCCAAGTAAAGCATGTTACTCAATCCCTGACTTATAGAGCTGGATAGAACCAGCCAGCAGTAGCTAAGGCTGTGTTCAGACATGACAACCTCAGAGGTGCCTCAGAGAGACAATGTGTGGCCGTCATGTTGCCAACCCTTCTCTAATCCACCTTCTCTATCACAGAATCTTCAGGAGAGGGGAAGGGGCAGACTGGTGTGCAGACAATCCCACCTCGAAGACATTTCTGAGCCGCCTCAGAGCTACCGCAGTCGGTCAGTGAGGCTTTTCGAACCTTTGCTTCCTGCTAGCTCTCTCCAGAACCTCGCCAGCACTTTGCTAAGCGCTAGTGAGGTATGGATCACCACCATTATGGCAGACATCACAGAACCACGGAAACAGTGCCAACACACCTGCGTGGCACCATCAATGGGGTGACGGGGTGTCGCAGGACTAACTCCACCTGCGCTGCCTCTCCCAGGGCTCCCTTTGAACCGCATGCAGACACCCCTGGAACAGTAACTGTTCCAGGAAATGCGGATGCTGTGTGCAGCAGTGCTCCTGCAGTTCGCTACTGTTGTAAATGTAAATTCGCCCAGTGTGTGGCCTTCCTGTCCCCAACCTAGCTCCAATCCACCTTTTCTAGCACAGAATGTTCAGGAGAGGGGGAGGGGCAGATTGGTGTGTGTGAACCATCTCAGATGTGCCTCAGAGGGTGCGTCCCCATGATTAAAATACTTTGAGGAGAACCTGAGTTTGCCTCAGAGGGTCCCCATGGAAAGCCTCTAATATGGGCTACATTGGAGACAAATGGCACAAATCTGTGGCAACCCCCCCCTTTCCAACTGTTCTTGCTCAGAATTAGGGGGCAAGCACATATTATCTGGAGTCATGGGAATGTTCCCAGGTTATTGGGTGAGGAGTTTGGCAATCGGAGCATTAGCAGGCAGGGGCCACATCCCCATTACAAGCTTATTTTGCTTTCCCTAAACCGAAATAATAGAACCGGATGCAAACGCGAATTTGCCTGTTCCCATTACTTTTAATGTAATCACATTAGATCCGGATTCTGAGGATCGTACGTGGCGTACGTGACTCAAGTGGCTACTTTTTAAAAGCCACTTTTCGGGTCTGCCCTGCCCTCTTCTTCCTGGCATGGACACATCACCCATAAGGGACTCCTTCACGGAGCCTAGCTGGGTGGCTGGGTGGCTGGGTGGCTGTCGCTTCCATGGATGGAGGAAAAATGGCAGCGGGCAGCCAGCCAGCAATTCTTTCCCCTCCTCTCCCCATTGCTCAGGGCTCACAGCAGCAGCGGCAACTAAAGCCCCTTTGCTTTAAACATTCACACAGAACCTCAGCTGCTTTCCTCCCTCCCTTTCCCTTTCTAAAGGTCAGAATTTTTAGAATTGCGCAAATTTGCAACATTGTTATCAGTTGTGAAGTGGTTTGATTGCTACAGTGTAGCAGCTGCTGTTAAGGGTGGATTTTTACACTGAAATCACTGTCTTTGGAAGCAAGCTACTGGGAGAGGGAAACCCTAAACATGGATTCTCATCCCTTAAAACGGTAGGGTCCCCACAGTAAAAAATGTAACACGTATCAAGCGCACGAACTGGAGTGAGACCTGTTGAAATGAGGGTTAACATTTACAATGCTTTGGAGAGATTTAACACGCGGAAAGCGTGTTAAGCCAAACTGACATTGGGTCTGCAAGGATTGAAAGCGTATTGAATTCGATATAAGCTTGCAATGGGGATGTGGCCCCGGTTTTGCTGTCCCTGCTGTGTGCGCTGAGACTGCAACTGCCTGGGGAAAGAAATTAAGGCAGCAAAGAAGTTAAGCTGAAATGAGCTCTCATTTGCCCTGTGAGTGTCTCTCTGGCTAAAAGCATCCCCCCCCCTTGCCTGATCGCCTGATCATGTGGGTAAAGGGGTAGATTTTCCGCACGAGCACTGGATCATTCATTCTCTGCCAAAGAGTGATGGTTTTCATAGCTAGGATTTGAGACTGTTAAAAGTAGCTGGAGGGGTGGGGTACCAGAA
>MTQE01003545.1:537013-548501 GCA_014337955.1 Aspidoscelis marmoratus
GGAACGCGTGGAAGACATCCTGGAACGGGCTGGGATGCTGTCTTCCGCGTGTTCCAAAACCCCGTGTGCGAAAAGGCCTCTGGTGTTGCTAGATTTTTTATAGTAGTGATTTATCAGGCTCCATCCAGATGGGAGGAATATAGCACAATTATGACATTGCTATGATGGGGTTGCAACACCACCATAGCAGCACTCCCCCCAACAGCAAAAAAAGAAAAAGAAAGAAAGAAAGAAAGAAAGAAAGAAAGAAAGAAAGAAAGAAAGAAAGATACGTGGTAAAGACTATTGTTGGAAAACCCAGCACTGATCAGGGGTTGTCCAACAATAGCATATTTACTTACTTTCTGAGTAGAACCACCATGATTGTTCCGTGTGAAGGGCAAAACAGGTGTCCAGACATGTGTGGAGATGAAGAGCACATTCAGGTATTTTAGACACCTGGATGTACACATCATGTGGAACGCATGAAAGCAGCACTGGCCACCGGACTGTCTAGCCAGGAGGTGGTAATCATGTGGGGATTCCCGCATTATCACCTCCTAGCACAGTGGTGCTATCAACTAATGTTTCCTAATGCCTCGGCCCCTTAATGCAGTTCCTCATGTTGTGGAGACCCCCAACCACGGGGTCGGGGCAGCTGCGGGGGGGAGAGAGGGGTGGCAGGAGACTCATCACGACCCCTCTGAGAGGGTAGTCCAACCCCAAAGGGGTCCTGAACCACAGGTTGAAAACCACTGTCCTAGCGGGATATTTGGTTGCTGTCTAGAGACAGTCATAGTCCCAGGTTAGTTGATGAGCAACCTGAAATATCAGAATTATGGGATATCTGGCAGATTTCCCATAGTACTACCCCTTACCTTGGCATCTGCCGGCAACTTCAGAAATAAGTTTATATAACTGGAAGCTAACTACTCTCTGTGAAAGAGCAACAAGGGTAGTGGTTGGGCTGGCTTTCCTCTGTTATACA
Organism: Aspidoscelis marmoratus; assembly: GCA_014337955.1. Classification (NCBI taxonomy): domain Eukaryota; kingdom Metazoa; phylum Chordata; class Lepidosauria; order Squamata; family Teiidae; genus Aspidoscelis; species Aspidoscelis marmoratus. The sequence goes on from MTQE01003545.1 coordinate 537,981, forward strand.
AGGCCTTTTCTTACTTTGCCTTGGTCAGTTAGGAAGAATAGTGGTAGTATGCTCTAAACACCTGCACTTGCGGGCGCTTAGAACATACTCAGCTTACCCAACCCTTCCCAAAACTTACCCAAAGGGAGTCTGTCTGGGCCCTGTCATGTCCCCAGCGTTGGTGCCAGGATGCCTGTGTGGCACTGTCACCGGGGCAACCGGGTGGTGTGGTATGTCATCACACATGCGCCACCCATGACATGCTCCCCCTGCACCTCTTCCCAGGAATGCGAATGCACGACCAGACTTGGAGCATTACTGGCTGCAGCGCTAGTATAGCTATGGAGCATGTTAATGTGCTCTGCGCCTATCCAGCCCGCAGAGAACTCTAAGATGCATAGAGTTGTTTCTGGTGAGGAAACTACGGGATGAAAACAGGATGCATATGGGATAAAACGCAATGCGTACGAAATGTGTACAGATACGTATAACACATACAAATGTTGCCCACATTTGTATCTTCAAATACGAATGTTGTCGACATTTGTATCTTCAGATTTGAATCTAACATTCAAACAAATAGCTTCAAATGTATTCGATTCGAACTGAATTTTGTTGCATTCAGATTCTAAGCATTCAAATCAAATTGAATGTCTGGATATTCGATTTGATTGTAAAAAAATATTAATTTTGGAAGATGGTGGCAGAGGTGAGAGGAAGTCACAATTGATTTTCAAGGCTTCCGAGAGGCAGTCAAACAATTTTCTTTAGACTCCACAGTGGGAATGGAGAGTGGGGGTGTGGTTGCGCAGCTGGGCTGGGCTGGGCTGGGCTGGGCTGGGGAACTGCAGGCTGTATGGAGGGTGGATTGTGCTGTTGCTATGGCAATCTGGCTAAGCTGGGCCAGACCATCTGCACTTGAAGTGCTGGTGGTCTGGTTGGGAAGTACACCAGCATTTCAAGTGTGGATGGCTCCCCCTCTGCCAGATCTGTTTCCCTGCAATGGTATACTAATTCCATTCCAGGAAGAAAAGAATGGACAGGCCTAAAATCTCTTCTGTTTAGAACTGCATAGATGCAAACATTTCCACTCGAAATCCTTCCCTGATGGTGTCTTTGAGCACGATGAAACCCCCCTGCTCCTGCTACCCACCCATCAATACATAAGACGAAGTAGCAATGCAGCTGTTTAGCAGTTCTGCTTATTATGCTTGGTCTGCTTTCCTTGCCCTGGTGAAGTTTGCAGAGCAATCCATGGTGTGCTTTTTTTTTCTTTTCTTTCAGGGCCAGCCAAAGCAGCTGATGTTCTGCCCATGTCCAGCATTACAGTTATGTGTACAAACACGAATATGATATGGGAAGGAATGCAGGCCATCGGCGTGGCTCACGTAGGGATGCCTTCTGGGAAGTGGCTCTTCTTTCAGAGCAAAGGTCACCAGTCACAGAACTATGTAACTGGCTGCCTTGCTCTGATTAATACTGCTGAGGTCACTGCAATTTCCATGCCTGCAGAGCTAAAAATGCTTCAGAAGCTGGAGCTACCTCAGTTCATCAGGAGCTACAGAGCTTTTCGGCCTGCACTTTTCTCCTTCCTCTTACATATCCATCCCTACAAAATGGGCATTTTCCCACTTACCTTTCCTGGACCGGGCCACGCTGCAGCAGTTCTAGCATCTGGATTGCTCCTACTGTCCTGGAAAAAGCTGCCCGCATTGGGGCGGCTTTTCCAGGATAGTCGCTGGACTGACTTCAGAGATCATCTGGTCTTTGGGGCCAGCTACCATGTTGTCCAATGGCTAGGAACGAAAGTTCCTCGCCTCAGAGCCTCGGAGGGTACAATTTTGTCTGCGATGAAATGGGTTCCCCCTGCTAAACCAGCCCACAGAAGGCCTGCATGTAAACTATTACTTCTCTGCATAGTTTACGTGTGAGTAAGATGATGGTAGGCTTTTTTTTTTAAAAAAAATGTTTACTGCTGTCCCTCTCTAGGCAGCCATTTTGGCCACCTAAACTGGGCTACGCTTCCTTAATTGGTGCTAGCGGGAGGGTGTGGCCAGTCTGTTCTGCATCAGGTTTTTACGTGTCCACAGCTGTTGAAGATCAGGGCAGCTGGAGTGAGCTTCCCAATGCTCCGGGTGGTGGTATTGCAGTATGGAATGGCTGGAGCTGCTCCAGGATCATAGAATCATAGAATGGTAGAGTTGGAGGGGACCTCCTGGGTCATCGAGTCCAACCCCCTGCTCAAGGCAGGATCTCCTAAACCATCTCAGACAGATGGCCGTCCAGTCTCTGCTTGAAGACCTCCATCGAAGGGGAACCAACCACCTCCCGTGGCAGCCTGTTCCACTGGTTGATCACTCTTACTGTTAGAAATTTTTTCCTAACATCTAAACTAAATCTTTTCCCCTGCAGTTTCACCCCATTGTTTCTAGTCCTTCCTTGAGAGAGTGAGAACAGGGCTGATCCCTCCGCCTTGTGACAACCCTTGAGGTATTTGTAGACAGCTATCATGTCTCCTCTCAGTCTTCTTTTTGGTAGACTAAACATTCCTAGTTCCTTAAGCCGTTCCTCATAGGACATGGTTTGCAGACCGTTCACCATCTTGGTAGCTCTCCTTTGAACCTGCTCCAGCTTGTCAGTGTCTCTTTTAAACTGGGGTGACCAGAACTGGACACAGTACTCCAGATGTGGTCTGACCAAGGTAGAGTAGAGGGGGATAATAACTTCACGTGATCTGGACTCTATGCTTCTCCTAATACACCCCATAAGTGCAAACAGGCCCTTACTTTAAAAGAGCAGCTAATATCTGACTTCAGGTGCTAAGAGACAATTGCACCACCTAAAGAAAATCCTGTGATTGCCTCTCACATCTCTCGCCACACCCAGGAGGCAACTGTGGGCTCTTATCTCCATCTGCCTGCTCCTCTCGTAATTGTTCCTCTTGCAAATACCTGGATGTTAATGAAGCGTCTGCCCATTTCTTTTACATGCTCGGCTGACATCCAGGTATTTGCAAGAGGAACAATCACAAAAGAGCAGGCAGTCACTATTATGGGAAGTCTGACATCATTAGCAGATTTCCCCTAACAGGGATATTATGAGATATTGCCTCCATATCCCAAGACTATATTGGGAATGTCACAATCAAGTGTGGCATTCCCAAAATAATCCTGGGAGAATTGTGGGGGGTTTGCCCATGTCCAGAAGGGGCCTTCATTCACAGACTGCCACTTTTAACCCACTTAAGGGCTGCACCTAGGTGTAGCTGGAAGCCGTGCTGGTAGGGAGAAATGTGTAATAGATATGTGCACGAAAAGTTGTATTTGAAAAGATCCCTTTCGAGCGTGGTAGGATTCTATTCAGTACAAATGTATTGGTACAAATTCGTATGAATATCCGATGCGAATGCACAAGGATCCTGGATAGGTATCCTGCGTATGTATCGTATACCAGCGCATACGTATCAATAGGTACCCGTTTAGTATCCCCAGTTTAACATGGATGTTCTGAAATATTTGATTTGTATAATACGAATGTCTGAATTTGTACGAATAACGAATTTTATGAGTATTCGTGCAGATCTCTAATGTGCAAGCTTTATTCTAACCCTTGTTGAATCCCATTCCAGAGGCATCAGTGGAAACTGCAGAAGAATCTAGTCCGTTTCAAAGTAGATAACTGTGTCCATGTTAGGCCTTGTGTCTGCCTGGTTGGGGTAAGCCACACCAAAAGAACCAGGACAGTTTCAAGGTTTCCCTCCTTTGTGGATGAGGAATTGGAGACAGAAGGGTTGTTGCAATGGTCACCTTCCTTAACAGCAGGAGGGATGTTTGCAGAAACAACTGGTATGTTGTAGCTAACTGCTAGGGGTTGGAGCCAGGGAGCCCATTTTACTCCCCCCCATCAATGTTACAACACTCATCAAAAGAGGTACAAAGCAAAACACAGAGACAAAGCAAAGTTCGAAATAGGAATTCAAGGAAGGAAGGAAGGAAAATGAGGAAGGAGGGAACGAGGAAAGGAACAAAAATGAGAAGGAAGGAAGGAAAGAACATAACAGGACGAAGGAAGGAAGAAAGGAACAAAAATGAGAAGGAAGGAATGAAAGAAGGAAGGAAGGAAGATGAGAAGGAAGAAAGGAAAGAAAGAGTCCTATATAAAAATGGCTTAGCAAGAGAACTGATCCCTTTTTCTGATTACAGACTAAAAGTTCCATCTTCTGGCCCTTTACATTTTGTAGGGCCGGCCCCTGAGTGGATCATGTGGACTGCACCCCCTGCAGACGCCATATTTGTTCTGTAGATGTCTGCAGGGAACAAATGTGCTAAAACGTGCTGTCCTCACAGAGTCTGCCACGTAGTTATTCTGTGACAACCGCGTTCAAAAGGAGGCAGTCCTAAGCAAGGAGGTTTAAGACTGATTTTGATTTTCTGCAGGACTGGCTCCGCACCATAAGAAAGCTTTTAATCCGGGGCCTGGCACTAAAGATCCTCACATTCTCTGACCGCAGGCAAGAGGATATAAGCGATGTAAGATTGGTCTCTAGGTAACTCTTGGACATTTATCGCCTCACACGCACATAGGGAGCCCACAGAAGGGTTAAACACTGCAAATTCCTTGGGGTATAATTTTTGGCTCGTAAAAACACTTCACGTTTCCCAGCAGCGGTTGTTCTTCCCTCCTCTCTCCGCTTTCTGGCTGCAGAGCGATTTCTTCTTCACTGCACAGCTGGTGGTGTTCACTGCCACGTTGCTGAGATAAGCACATGGCCCGTCTCCTCCCACTTCAAAACTGAAAGGGAGAGAAAAGCAGGAGGAATTGGACTGGTTGCACTTCTAGCGCGTGGACTCAAGGCTGCGCTGAGCCTGAGCATCAGGCTGTTTTGCCTTGGAAAGCAATTCCCAGAGGAAAGGACCATGAAGTTGGAAATGGCTTTTTACTGGGCTCGCTACAGCCATAACAACCCTGATCCCAAATCTTTTTTTTCCCAAGAAATCCAGTGAGGAATGCAGGTCAGCTTCCTAGAACTGTTTAGAGGAGAGGTGTAGCTTGCAAAACCTGGTGCCTTTCTACGTTCAGTCCTGTAGTTTGTGTGCAGTATGCTCCCAGTATTTGCAGAAGCTTCGATTAAAGCTTCAGCAGATACTGGATGCCCTGGAGCCTACTCCCACCCACAGCCTCCTGTCTCCCCAGGCCTCCCATCTCTCTTCCCCCATGCGCCCTTACTGTTTGGGATGCACTCTACTGGTGTCCCAGGCTGGTGGTGTTCCACACTCTCCGGAGGCTGAAATAGGCCTTCTGGAGCCCAGGAATGGCACTTCTGGTTCTGGGGTCAGGCAACCCCAGAACCGGAAAGCCAATTCCAGCCCCTGGAAGGCCTATTTCAGCCTCCAGAGAATGCAGAAAGAGGTCCCAGCTGCCACCAGAGTGGTCATGCTCACCTCCCATGCGCCCCCTTACTGTTTAGGGCAGTGATGGCGAACCCTTTGAGCTCGGTGTGTCAAAATTCGCAAGAAAACCTAGCTTAACTCGGGTGCTTTGTCACATCTAGAAGTATCCATAATTTTGTGATATTTGTAGCTCTAGTAATATTTTATTAAAAGCAAAAACAAATAATTCTTTACATTAGTGACTTTTGTTGCTGAATTTCGTTTGCTAATATTCAGTTGAAAGTTGGTATTTCGTGCACTTCAAGAACAAGCAAGCACTACACGCCCAGGTGCCAGGGTGAAAAGGGTTTGGTGTGTCACCTGTGACACGCGTGTCATAGGTTGGCTATCACTGGTTTAGGGTGTGCTCCGCTGGCATCACAGGCCTGTTTCCACTCTCTCTGGAGCCCAAAATAGGCCTTCCGGAGCCTGGAAAATGCCACTCTGGTCTGGAAGTGCCTTAGAAGAAGGTGCGGTGGCAAGGAAGACAGGTAAGTGGGGGGCTTGCATTTGTTTCATGCATGAATATTTGTGCACAAATAGGAAGCCCCCCATATTTGTGGGGATGGGATTCAACTGAAGCCGAATTTCCACACGTTTGATTCATTCGAAATCAAATGCAGGAAATGGGCTTTGTGCACGCCGCTAGCAGGGAGTCAAGAGCAGATGAAGTTTGCCTTTGTCTTCCGTTTGAGATGCCAGAAGCAATTCCTGGGCCACTGTGTGAGACAGGAAGCTGGACTAGATGGGATGTTCTTATGGACTAGCCTGGGCCTAAGGGAGCTAATGTCGATAACACTTAGCAGATATTCATTGACATTCCCTGGACTATCAAGAGCTGACCATCTGGTGCCACTAAGCTGTGACTACACCCTCTGAATGCTGGATTAGGATAACAGGCATGAAAACTGAACAGGATGTGTTGGTGAGGAAAGTAAAAGGACTCACGCATTGTTGAAGACAATTCCATTAGGCCATCTCCAGCTGTCTTCTGTATCTCTGAAGAATCCAATCCAGTGATTCAAAGGGCCTTTGTCGTAGACTGCAGCATTCTGATTTTAAAAGATAGTGAGGAAGGGGAGACCATTTCTATGTGGTTTCTTCAGTTTCTTTAAAAATCCCCAAACGGCTTACATTATGAATGTAAACGCAGGGCTGCATCTCCACTTACCTAGTGGAGGTGCCTGCCACCACCTGAGAAAGAACCTACTGTCATGGCATCTCCATTTTTGGTGGAACTAGGCCCCCGGCAGGGACTGCACCATCCCATTTCTGAGGCCAGTTGCCAACAGAAGCTCCATTGTTGCAAAGTACTTTGATCCTCTGCCAAAAAACCACTTCACCCAGAAGCATCTATTTCAGCAGTGATCATGGGTGCTTCTCCTACATGCCTCATAGCAAGTCACCTTGCCAGGGAACTGGAGTCCCAGCCTTATTTAAGACAATAACAATAGATTCTTAAAAGCAATCTTAAAAACTGGGTGGTCTGGGAAGACAAATGCCCATTCCAAATGGAGTGTCCAGGTGAGGAAATAATGAACAGGTGCCTAAAAGATTAATAGGTAAATAGAGACATCTCGTGAACATCAGAGAGGAGAACATTTCTGGGAGGGTAGGGACCATCTAAAAAAGGCCCAGCTGCAAACCACGGCAAGATGGCATCCAGTAGTTGGTGGTACCTGTAGTCAGACCACCGCAGGTGATCTAATAATCTTCCTGGTCTTTAATGGGGAAGGCAATCTCACAAGACCCCTAGTCCTAAGTTTTATAGAGCTTATATCTCAAGTATAAAACTTGAGTCTGTCCCAGTAGTTAACTAGCAGTTCCCTAAGTATAGGAATACAGTGTGCATGAACTGAATATTAGACATTTTGAATTGTTTTAATAGGTCTAGGAAAACAGGTGCATCTTTACCTGATGGTAAAAAATAGCAAACACCTGAAAGTTGCTGGAGATAAACCCAGAATGGCTACGTGCAGATATGTTAGGCTTCTTTAAGGTCAAATGTGTATAGCAAATCCAGAGTGGGTTCAATCAAAGAGGGGTTTTGCACTGCTCATCTTCACCACCACCACCCCCGCTTGACATGGCAAGCATTTTAGGTAAAGACATGCCAGACCTGGGATACTACTTCTCATAACCCTCTGCTGTGTATGGTAATACTGTATGGAGCACAAATAGCCCCTCCTGCAGAACTTCAGCACTTCAGATTTTTCTCTTGAGAAAGTTGCTCTCTCTCTCTTTCTCCGTGGGTAACTGTGTAGAAGTCAGACTGTTGTCCAAAGGCTTTTGGGGGAAAATGAATCTGCAACCAAAGCCTCACATGATAATCCAGGATATAAACTCTAGTTACCTCTAGATGCATTGGGATTGCCCGATACCCTTGGGATTTTCTCAACACAACGCTGGTTGCAACATGCCAAAAATCTGCTGCATCACAATCAAAGGAAATCCAGCAGCCACACCAGATTTCCAAGAACAGCCTTGCTTATCTGCGTGTCTGACTCACCGGTAACTTCTGGAAACCAGCTGCCTCAAAAGAAACAATAAGGGTGGGTGCCCAGTGGGTTCCCAGAAGATTCCAGCAAGGTAACTGCATATGTATCTCACCAGATGTATAGGTAAACTGTGGTTTGCCTTGCATGTCTGGTGGAGACAGCCTAAGGTTTAAAAATTTCAACAACAATTAAATTAAAAAAACACCACACGCATTGTATCTGTAGATCTGTCTCTTACCAGTTTTTCTAAGTTATTGATCACTGCCAAAGTGGCGCCAAGGGAGGAACAATCCATCCGGCCTTCTTCCCAAGATCCTTCTTTCTCCACCACGTGATAGCAGTTTCCTTGGTTCATAATCCAGCCACGTGGACAGCAAGAGGTGACTATGTCAGCAGCTGGGAGACTGGGTTTAGCTTCTGAAGATGAGGAGCAAAATAATTACTATTACTAGTAATTACTATTAGAAATTACAAAATAATTACTAATCCTAGTCAGGCAAATAATCACTATTGCGAGCAGCAAAACTCAAATGCCTTAACAATCAGTTCCCGGAAGCAACTAATTGGGGACATTTTCTCAAATGCATTAATTACCTCTCAACTAAAACTACTCCAGGGTCAAAAATTCAAGATTTCAACCACTGTGACTATCTGAAGTCACCTCTAGAATTTTTACTAAAGTGAATCTATCGAATTATCCAGTATTATATGTTCTGTGATTAATAATAGAGGAAAATTTCAGTTTTAGTTAAATTAGTTAAATTTTAAATGTTATTATTTTATGTTATATACTTTCTATATATGTTTGCTTATATTTGCACTTCCCTTCCGCTGGATGGAAAAGGAGTGTGATGAACCAACGTTGACTGGTGCTCACACTTGGAGCACTAATCAATGTTACCCTTCCCCCCACTCGCAATTGAATACCCTGATTCAATTGTGGGGCTGGTCTTCTTCAGGGTGCCATCATTTTGGCTGACACTGACACCCTGCACATGTGCAGTTGTGTCTATGGTTGTCTGAGGTACCATCACGCTTGCGCGGCACCTCAGACAACCCTGGAGCTCCAGAAGGGATGCGAATGGCCACTGCCTGGATGCGCCAGGTAAGCAACTGGGTAAGGTTAGAACTCGAACCTTCAAATAGGAATCGCTACATTTCTTAAACGGAATTTGCTGTGGCACCAAAGATTTCCACTCACTTGTGAAAACAAAGATGGTTGTTACCAAACCCACAATCTGGATGATAAATAGTATCAGTAGAATCCATGTGATGGAGTTTTGGACCCTGGAGTTGGAATGAGCATCTGAAAAGAGTGACAGTGTGTAATTATTAGGAATATTTATTGGCGGAAACATTTATTTATTTATTTAAAATGTAACTTTTAAGGGCAATAAGCCTCAATGAAAACAACAAAAGCAATTCATTAAAATGAGAATGTGACAAGAACTAGGTCACAAAGTAATCGGAGACCAGCAGATCCATGACCATAGCAGAGTGCTCTGAACAGGTGCTGAAATCCTAAACTCATCACCTGTTGCATTTTACTTATGCACTTGGAATATTTTGAGACCACTTCCACTCTAAAATCTTGAACTTGTTCACAATCTAAACAGAGTTTTTTAAAAGTGTGCAAAAAAGAGGAGGGTGAGAAATGGCAAACACCACTCATACAGGGAATGAACATAAAAGCACAAGAAAATCTGTGTTGGATCAGGCCACAGCCTCTACAGTAAGAACATAAGAGGAGCCCTGCTAAATCAGGCCGCAGCCCATCCAGTCCAGCATCTCATCTCACACAGTAGCCCACCAATTGCTTATGAGTATCTCAAGTGGAGGACAAAGGCAAAACCTTCACCTGCTCTCAGATTCCCTGCAAACACACTTGAGGGCCATCCACAGAGGAAAACCGGACATAAATGCTAGAACTCTCTCATAGCAACATACTGTAGGAGGGGCACTCTAAAGGCCATTTGTTAGGGAGTCTAGAGTAGTTGAAGGTTTTACCTTGCCCTTCTGCTTGATAAGCCCAGAAGCAATGGGTGGGCCATTATGTGAGACAGGATGCTGAACGACATGGGCTGTGGCCTGATGCAGCAGGGCTTCTCTTTTGTTCTTAGGCAACAGCCACATCTTGCCAGAGCTACATGTACTTCATGCCAAGGTAAAAAGTAGGAACTCATAGGGTACATCCCCTTGCACATTTTGGTCTGAATTGAAATCGGGTTTGGCAAGGGGTGTCCCCATGCATTTTAGATTTGGTTGGATTCTGGAGACCAAAATGCCCAAATCTGGACCAAATTTGGTACTGGAAAAAACAGGTCTGGGCATGGTTTTGGGGTTTGGCACACCTTTCTTTGAGAGCCGAGCCTGCGCATGGGGACAGTCCCAGGCTACTTGAGGAGGAGATTGGCGCTCGCGTCAGTGGGAGGTGGGGTTTCATGTCCTGTGCTAGCTGTTCCTGCCCTGTGCGTTGGATATTGCAAGCGCTGAGATTTTCTTTTGAGTAAATGGTGTTAAAGCCAAAACGATGAGGGGATAGAATGGCCTTCGCTGCCCCATAATACTCTTTTATACAAGTATTCCACCCCCCGTTTCCCAATCACCAAGGCAGG
>MTQE01003545.1:562147-574511 GCA_014337955.1 Aspidoscelis marmoratus
AAATAAATAAATAAATAAATAAATAAATAAATAAATAAATAAATGTGACAAGCAGCACACCTGTGATGACATGCCACACTGCCTGGTTACCCCAGTGACAGCACTGCACACACATACCTTTTCTATACCATTCATGATTTTACATACTTTAATCAAGAAAGCTCAAAGTGGTTTAGAACAAGGGAAAAACACACAACAAGTAATTATATTATTTCAGTAAAGATAAGATACAAAGAAATACATTTAAACATTGGAGAGGTGGGGACAGAAATATGCAAAGGGTTTCTCAGGATCCGTGGCCTTAACTCAGAAGCTGCCACCTCACAGTTGTTACTATAGCTGTGGCCACACCTTCATTTTAAATCTTTTTCATACTATCTTCAGGTCTGACTGCTCCCACCTTTTAATACTGACCTGTTTAATTTGCAGATGTTCCACTCAGGAAAATCCAAGTGGAAGTTGGAAAGTCCACAAATAAAATGGGTGGAAATGAAGAGGTGTGAGCAGTCAGACCTGAAGAAGGTTTAAAGTGAAGGTGTGACCACAGCCTAAGGGAGCAAGATGGAGACAAGCACTCCTCACAAACTGTCCTCGCGAGCCACCGACATGTGGAGTAAGAGCCATCTAAACCTGTAATGGAAGCAGGCAGGTAGGGGTGAAAAAGGCAAGCTTTCTCAAAATTTTGGTGACGTACCTGGAATTTCACCGTACAGCCTGGTTTGCTCAGTGGCTTTCCAGTCAACCTATGTGAAACGTGGGCTTCTGACCGAGATCTCCGCCTTGTCTGAAGAGATTTTGACAGCTCTTGATGCTTCCCAAGGAAACCAAGCAGGGACTAAGTGAAATGGAAGCCGCCGCTCTAATTGCGGAAGGGAGGAGAGAGAAGATTCATGACTAAGGCCTAAATTGGTCCAGCTAGGTATTGCCAAGGCCAACAGACATTAAATAACCGTAGGATGTCAACGCCAAGGGGCCAGAGGTGCAGTCTGGAGCGACGGGCACAAGTGTGCCCCTATATGACCCATGGATATGGAACAGGGAAGCATTTTAAGGGAACAACTTTCAGTTCAACGTCATAAGAAGGGAAGATTGGCTAACTTCAAAGGTTCTGAAATTACAAACCTATGGGTAGCATGACCTGAATTCCTCAAAATAATGCTACTACAAAACCAGAGTTGCATCACAGCTTTCTATGAACTGGGATTTGGCTCCTCAAGGCCTCAGATTAAATCAAGACTTGGCCTTTTCACAGGTACGCACTCTAGTTCCATTTTGGGCACCTCTGGACCATGACAGATAGTTGGCAGGTTTGCTTTCATTCCATTTGGCTCCCTGAGCTGCAAAGGCCGGAGAGGGTATAGAGTTTAAATTTTTTGGCTGAAGTATGTATTAAATGTTTGCTGAAATTTAACGAGAGAAATCCAGTCTGTATACAATGAACAATATCTGAACGTGAAGATCCAAAAGCATTAAAACTATACAAGCAAATATACATAACAGTATTTAAAATAATGTTTAAAAATGCTACTTAAAAGGTTAAAATATTCCAGTAACTGTGTAACACTAGTGGTGTGATCTGACATGTTTAATGAGTCATTTTCTGGGCAAATTTGAGGCTATAAGGGCAGACATACAATCCCTAACTGCTTTACCCAGTTCTGAAAACTGGAAAGGAGTAACCCTTCCTCATTCCGGGAATAATAACACTGAGAGCGATTCTTTCAGTCAAATTGGGTGGGGACTTCATAAGCAGGAAGGAAAAAAATGTAGTCAGTCACAGCATGGGAACAAATGCTGCTGGCAACCAACCAACCAGGGCTCAGGCAAGTGACCAATCAATAATAAGCACTTGTTGTCAGGAAGTCCTTGCCAGACTTGGAGATGAAAGGAGAGCAATGTGTGGAAACACTAGATAGGCTTATTTTTTAACTGTTTGAATGCCTGGTTTTTGTGGGTTTTTTTTTTTTTTGTTCACCTACAGAAGGGATGGATTTTCTAAAAGAAAATCGTATGTGTTCAGATAACAGGTGAAGATGTACCTCCTTACTCCGGCCTTTGGTTGTGGGAACACCATCCATTCCCTGTCACTGTTATAGCCAATCTATTATACCTGGAGCATTCTCGCACTTGACCAAGGCAATTAACCGTTGTTGACTAGTGCTCACACTTGGAGCACTAGTCACCTTTGGCTGTTCCTTCCCCCCGGGATGATACTTACCTTATTCGATCCTGGGGCCTGTCCTCTGCTGGGTGTCACCATTTTGGCTGCGGTGCCCTCTGATATTGTGCGTGTGCCAGCCCAATTGCCTTGATGACGCTGAGGGTGCTTCCGCACTGGCTGTTAAAACACATATAAGAACACATACAAGATGCATAAGAGACACATAGCAACTTATCTTCCATGCAGGAGGCCAGATCCAGGACTCTTCATGCGGCCGCTTCTGCACTCTGGCACGCAAGATTTGACCCTAATTGGGTCTTGCCACAGAAAAATCTGGCCTCCAGGAAGACCTTGAAAATTAGGTCTTCCATCCTGCCCCTCTCCTCGATCCGGTTGGAAGCAGAACGCTTCCGCACCCGGAGAGGCGAGGGGCCAGATTTGCCGTCGGCTGCCATCTTGGGAAGGGCGGAAGTAGGCCGGTCTGCCTTCTTCTGCCCTCCCCCCTACACGCCCCCAGAAATGCACGGTGACTGGCTGCTGTATGCTCCAGTCCTGCGGCTCTAGGGGTGGTGTTGGTGGTGCAGGAGGCTGGATGCCCTTTCAAATGGGTGCTGCAGCCTCCGCACAGCACCCAGGGGATCCGGGCGCTCGATCTGGCCTCCCCGCGTGTGTGCAGACGCACAGGGCCTATTTTCTTAAATCCGTTTCCTAGCGACAGGGGCGGAAGCACCCTGACACTTGGCGCACGTGCAATCACATCTATGGTTGTCTGAACTGAAGACTTGGGGACACCAATGGAGCTATCGAACCTCTTTCTGAGGCTGCCTGAAGCTGGGAAAGGCCTTCATGGAAGACCAATCCCACACTCAAGTTGACAGTGTGGAGATGAGACCCTCATCAACATAAAAAGCTGGATTGCCCAGAAAAGGAATTTAAGCACGTCTTGCATATAATGCTAGTTATCCATACTTTCTGCAACTGTGGACAGGTTGTTGTCATTGTGGCTGGACAGCCAGTGTGGCTGTGGTCACATTAAAGGTTTAATCCAGCTTCAGACCATTTTCAGAGTGAGAGAATACATCAGCCAAAGTAACAAACTGTTTTCTTTTAGTGTTAAATCACTGATCACTTTGCTGATGGGTTCTTCTCACCCTGAAGGTGGACTGAAGCTGGATTAGAATTTAGGTGTGTTTACAGCCTGTCTGCAGCTGCTTAATTTGAAAAAACAAAAAAACAGCCCTGGAGTTCTAGTACTATTTTTAATTTGTCTGCATGGTTTTGACTTACCACCCACTTGGCAAGAAATCCTGCAACCTTATTTCACTACCAACTTCTGGGAGATGGACAAGCACACAAAAATAACACAAGAAAGGGAGCAACAGGTATGCAGCAAGTTCCTCAATTTATTTATTTATTTATTTGCATTTTTATTCCACCCTACATCGGAAGGTTTCCGGGCAGTGCGTATACTCCATGTGGTTGCAGCTTCCGGCTGTGGCACTGAAGCAAATGCGGACAGGCCCATAAGTTAGTCCACACCTGGAATGCCTCACATTAATCACTTTAACAGCTTTTATTTCTCTTCCACGTCAAGTGCTATCTGCAACATGTGCAGTTTCTCCACCCAGTTTAAGAATGCCTCAAAATAAATACACAAGTAAAACAAATTATGAAATCAATCTTCTTCACAGTGCTTCAATGAATAAAACGTTTCCCTTCACTGCTAAAACAATATTTGGTCATTAATAGAAAATAACAGATAAAGAAGTCATCTTACAAGAGTTGCGGCCACCCACCTGTTAGGGTAATCTCACCAACAATGGGGAGGCAGAAGTTTAGAGTATGGAAATATAAATTCTCCTTGGCTTTTCTCTGCAAAGCTTCCTGTGTAGCATCTGTGTGGACTTTCATTGCTTGGGGTAAAAGAGAACTAAAAGTGACTTGATATTTACAGCTAAGGATTCAAAGCAGATGAAACTGGATCAGAGCAGTTTGGGAACTTGCTTTAGTGCACATAGAAATCAGTAGATGTGCTTGACCCAAGATATCCGCCCTAACTAGCAGCGAATGGCTTATCTCAGTCCAACAGCTGACAAGTTTGTCCTTGGCTTTCTACTCTCTCATGTTTCCTTACATACTTGTTCAAACTTGTGGACTTATGAAGAAGAGTTGGCTTTTCTGCACTGCTTTTCTCACCCATTTAAGGGGACTCAAACCAGCTGACAAACCTTCTGTTCTTCTCCTCACAGCAGACACCCTGTGAGGTAGGTAGGGCTGTGAGAGCTCAGAAAGAGAGCTGTGATTAGCCCAAGATCACCCAGCTGGCTTCATAGAGGAGTGCAGAATTGAACCCAGTGACTTAAAGATATGAGTCTGTCACAATCTAACCACAAGAACAAACTGGGTTATAATGCTCTAATGCTTTTTTGAGGGGGTGAACGTGGTGTGCACACAAGACTTAGAAGACTGAAAGCCATATTTAAAAAATCTGTTTTTGTGAACATACGTTGTAACAGGGTCTCTAATCATTTTGGAACCTCCTCACCGCCTCATCTCTCAATTTGGCCACAGTTACACTTTTAACTTTTGCTGTGTTCACACCAAACTCTTAATCCAACTTCAATCCAATTTCAGAGCAGAAGGACACATTAGCAAAGTGAACAGTCATTTTTTTATTCACATTTTTTCACTAGCATGGCAGAATCCTGTTCCAGAACATAATCCGGATTAAGGCCCAGTGCAGAAAGTGCAGTAGTAAAATCTGCTGGTGTTCTGTTGAAGAAATTCATAATATTACCGATAACCGTCAGATAAATACAATTTAAAAAAACAGGACACCATAGGAAATTCGGTCCCTGCTGTTAAAGAAATTTCTGACCCCAGTTCAGGTTTATGCAAATCTCTGTTTATTAAAGATATATCAAAACCGTACATACAGGGAAGGAGGGTAAGTTCCTTCTTTCAATAGTGCTTTCAAACAGTATTATAATACTGAAGAGAGACCAAAGTCTCTCCTAATCAGATACAAAATGCAGTATGCTTAAATAGCATAAACCATTTCACAATAGTTTGTTACCAGCTAAAACCACAAACTTGCTAAATACCAACATTGAGACAAGGTTCCTCTTTTCTCCAGGAAACAGAGGAAGTGACTCAGTTATTGCAAATTTTCCTATAAAACTGTAAACCTTTAAGATTAAGCTTTAGCAGGTTATTATTATGCCTTATTAAATATGGCTACACTCTGGCCCATCGGGAAACCTTAGATTTCATCTTTCTCACTCCAAGTGGAGGATTTCAGCCCGCAACTAGGGTAGCCCAGAAGTGCAACAGACACAGATGTCTTTAATTTCCAAAAATACCAAACCGGCAAGTATTTCATAGGCAAGAAACAGCTGTAGAGAAATTCCATAAACAAAAAGTGTTCAGTAAGATCTGCAGAACATGGAAAGGAAGGCAGCCCAGATAAAAACACAGGCTCTGGTCACATCTTCACTTTAATCCTTCTTCAGTCCACCATTGGACCCCAATGTTCGCACCCTAATTAGTCTAATCCATTTCATTTGTGGACTTTCCTACCTTCAATGGTACTTTCCTGAGTCCTGACTTTTACAGGGGTCTTTCTGCACTTGGTCTTATTCTGGAACTTATCTCAGAACAGGAGCCTGTTATCCACATGCTAGGGCAGACCACGACAGACCCCAGATGAGGACAGCCACAGCTTTCACTACCATGCGGACAACAGACCTTCCTGAGATATATTCAGGAGTAAAGGGGGCTGGACCATACTAGAGTGGGTGGATACTGCATGAATTTGCCTTCCCTTTTCCCCCAAGTGACAGAATCTTTATCTTATCAGAGCATAGGGTGTGTTGTGATGGTGGAGAGGGGTGGACAGCTAAAAAGTTTCATAAAGGAATCTCAGGACAGAAGCAGAAAGGTGTGAGCAAAGCAGCCCAAACTGAGGATGAACTGAGAAAGGATTAACAGGTATTGGGTGTGGATGGAGTTAGTGTGTTTTGAGTCCTGTTTCTTAATAAGATGGGACCATTTCAGCAAGGTTGTGACCACGGCCACAATAAAAGGAAGGCCGCAAATTCTTCCATGGATTAATAAGACATGTTAACTAGTTAGAGTAAAAACTTGCTCTCCCTGCAATTGATTTGCAACGGCACAAGCGAAACGCCATGACCTGAACATGAAGGGGTGACCACGGCAAAGGGTGTGCAGTAATGGAAGAGAAAAAAGAGTTTGTGAAATTCTGATTCACTAATTCTGATTTTGCGTCATAGGATCCAGAGACAGCTCATCTTCATGGTTTAATAATCCCAGTAAAAAGATGTTAACGTTCAGAACTTTAATTTTCTACCTCACAAATTTTAATCCGTCCATCTCGAATGCAGAAGGATAGATTTTTTTCTCCGCCAAAGTTGACTGGTGGGAAGGTAAAGATGATTGATTTACTGTCAACATCGAAGATTGACAGCTCCCCTGCGTCATAATCCAGATATACCTCAATGGTCCTGAGGGGCTCAGACAGATCGATGTACCTAAATGAAGAAGAAAGCATCCTTGCTTTACGCCTATCACCCAAACACCCGTTCCAGGGTCTAGAATGCTTGGTGGGCCACTGTGTGAGATAGGATGCTGGACTAGATGGGTTGTAGCCCCATCCAGCAGGGTTCCTCTTATGTTCACTGAATGTTTTGTGCTTTGAAGGGACATTGAACTCCCTCCACGTACCCTGAAGCCCCTTTGGCATGGGTGGCCTTGGAATTGGCAGAATTTAGAGCTCCACCAATGCTGTTTGAAGACACAGCCACAGTTTTACTTTCATGTATTCCCCTTCTTGTACTGAAGAGGGCTGCTATGGCAGGGAGAGGTCCAAGATCTGTTCACATGAGGTTGAAGAGAAGTGAAGTGATAACTGGTGTGTCACTTCAACTGATCAAATCCAGGTTCTGTGCAATTTTTTTATTTATTTCCATTTCTATCCCGCCCCATACCCGAAGGTCTCTGGGTGGGTAACAACGGATCAAACAGCATTTAAAAAACATATTAAAAACAAGACACAGGTAAAAAACATATTAAAACCAGGTATTAAAAACAAGGCACAGATTAAACTTGTGGTCTCGTGGTTAGGGAGCCGGACTCTTATCTGGGAATACCGGGTTCGATTCCACTCTCCCCCGTGAAGCCAGCTGGGTGACCTTGGGCTAGTCACAGCTCTCTTTGGAGCTCTCACAGCCCCACCCACCTCACAGGGTGTTCTGTTGTGGGGAGAGGAATAGAAAAGCTTTGTCAGCTGCTTTGAGACCCCTTAAAAGGGTGAGAAAAGTAGGGTAGAAAAGCCAATTCTTCTCCCTTCTTCTTCTAAGGTACATAATTAAAAGCTCTGATTTAAGCCCTACATCTAGTGGTCTGTTAATAAAACTGTGACTGAGGGGGGAATAAGTCAACCTTGGCCAAAGGCTAAGGCAAAAAGATATGCCATTACAGCCCCCCTAAATGACAACAGGGAAGGGGCATGGCACACCCTGGAGACCATTCCACAATCTAGGGGCCACCACTGAAAATGCTCTCTCCCGGGTGCCCACCAACCTCACTATTTTGAACGAAAGCCTAGTTTCGCACAGTGACCTGAAGCTTTGAGTCCTGAAAGGAGTGCTGATAGGTGAGTTCATGCCCTTTATCTGAGTGTCAAAACAGTCCTTTAAAGAAACGGTCAATTTTTTATCCGGGCACAACTGGATGGCAGGTCTGCAACTCACAAAATAAAAAGGGAGGACTGAAAAAACACAGGGGTTGTGTAGCGGCTGCTATACTGAACCAGACCACCAAGTGTACCAGGAGCTTCCCTTCCATATGCTTGAAGGGTAACATGGTGCGTAGACTGGACAAAGTGGCCCAAAATGGTGGCTTGATCCCATCTCTTTTTTGAGGCCTACTGGAGTACTAGAGAGTGGTATACTGGACCATGGAGGTGTGAAGACAGAATATTTCGGTAGTCTGGTATACCATGGGACACATTGCACTGGTGCGACAAGGTGGACCATCGCAATGGGTCCCCCCAGATCTTTGGAACTTCTGGAGCCCTCCTGCACTGTCTCCAAAACTGGTGTGATCTTTGGACCTTGTGCAGGGGCTGGAATGGAACAAACTGTCCCAACAGAGGCCACCTTGTTCTGGTCTTGGAGCCGCCAATCCCAGGAAGATCCAATCTACTTGGTCGAGTCTACTAAATCTAAGTGTGAAAAGGCCCTGAGTTCACATGGAACATGTAGATTAAAAAGCCAGAATCATACCAAATCATGGTTAATATTTATTCAACTATAGGAAAATTGCAGCTACTTGTAGTCTTCAAATGCAGTGAAGATATATATTGGTCAATAATGAATAGTAATAAAGCATGAAAGAGTCACTTTAGGATTATCATACTTGCTAAATTTTTGGAACTTCTTTAGCGATAAGAAAGCAATAACCAAGTATAGCATATTGTGTAAGACTCACCTCGCAGTCCAGGCAACTTGAACACAAAAGCTATTATAATGTTCTACTGTGCACTATTCTAAAAAACAAACAAACGCAACATACCAAAACAATAAAGGATAAATCAGCAAGGACTGCATTTCTCTAATACCTAAGATAGGCATAGGATCTGGAATAAAAAGGAACGAATAAATGAGTATTAATTCTAATACAAAGGTATAGGAATCCCCCCCCCCGTCCCACCCAAAGAAAAGGTATAGGAATGTATAAAAATCTTTCAAATCATCTAAGGTCACTAATAAAGCAACCAGCTCTGGACCTCCTTTCTACAAAAGTTAAGACAGGCAGGATGTCACTAATGGCCATTTGCAGGGATTCGATAGCAGGTGGTTTTGCCCTTGTCTTCTGCTTGAGAAGTCCAGAAGCAGTTGGTGGGACATTGCGTGGGACAAGATGCTGGACTAGATGGGCTATGGCCCAATCCAGCAGGGCTCCTCTCATGTTATTTTGTAATATTAGCCACCAAAGCAATATCTGAAAAGTCTCTGTTTCTGATATTTCCCATGGTGAAATCTGCTGGTGTTCAGAATGTTATTAATAACCCTCAGATAAAGATTTTTTTAAAAAAAAATCAAGATATCATAGAAAATTTGTCCCTGTCAGGTGGAAGATTTCAACTCTTGACAGAACTGCAACAAATGTAGATGTATTTAATTTCCACAAAAACCAACTTGGGAAGCTTTTCATGGGCAAGAAACAGCTGTGGAGGAATCCCATAAACAGAAACACGGAACACAAGGCAACCCAGACAAAAACATAATAAAAGGAAGGCTACAGTACAGGTGAGAGTGTCCTTAAGAGGATATGTACTGTAGTAACGGGAGAGAAACGATTCTGTGAAATATATGCCTCCCACTGGCTAATTCTGATATTGCTTCCTAGGATCTAAAGGCAGCTCATATTCATGTAATTCCCACGGTTTAATAATCCCAGTAGAAAGACAGTAATGTTCAACACTTTCATTTTCAACTTCACACATGCTAATTCTTCCTTCTTCAATTGAGAACCAAGGATAGATTTTCTCTCCACCGAATTTGGCTGGCGGGAAGGTAAAGATTATTGATTGACTATCGTCATTCAAAAATGACACCTCACCTGCTTCATAATCCAAATATATCTCAATCGTCTTAAGGGGCTCCGACAGACTCACAGGTATATTTCCAGAAGAGGTGAAGGCCTGATATCCTTTGTCTACTACACCTATTGCCCAAATGCCCTCTTCAGGGGAAAAATATAGTGGGCATTTCCTCTCTACAGATTCCCTTGCAACTCCTATAGCCCAGTCTTTCCCGTTTTTCACATCAACTTTCCAGAAGAACCTCCCAGAACTGAATCCTTCAACTCCTAACACACAGCATTTTTTATCAAATCTCCTTGGATGATAAGCCTTATCCTCCCAATCCTCCATGTCGAACCAGACACTGTTCTGATCTTCTGAAATTGTTAACAGTTTATGTGCCGTGTCACGATCCAAGATCACATTCTCTGAAAGAGAAAAAGGCATGATGTTAACGCTGTACTGGTCGAATGTTTCATCAGAGAGAGTAACCAAATCATTCTGTCAGCCATCAAGCAAGACTACCAGTAGTAACTGTCAGGCAGGGCTAGCTGCCTGCCATAATATTTGAATGTAAGATCTCGGGCACCTATGTAATTCTGTATACATGTAAATAGTAGCTGATTGTTGTTTGGAAGTGACAGTTGACTCCCCCCTCCCTGCTGGGGTCGAGTGATACATTTTGGCTCCAAGTTTAAACTGAGTTTTGAAAAAATAGTTATTGTTCATTGGTTGAAGGCCAAACCCCGCCCAGCTATGAAACATATAAATATCCTGGGCTTTCTGTTCAAAGTTGCTTCCAACAAGAAATGCCTTATTGCTGAGCTGAAATAAATCACTGTTCATCTTTTCAAACAAAAGAGTCTCGTGGTCTTTCTTTGCTAGCCTGACAGTAATTAACCAAAGTCACAACCTAGAAAACCCTCTTATGCTGTATTCCCATCTAAGGGCCTATTTGCACTGGCACCATCACTAACTTAACGCCAGGCACTCGGAGTGTAGATAGTCTGTCCCACACTGTCCAAATTACCATAGCAACCGCCACAGCAACTTCTGCTGCATGCTTAATCATTGCCATGGTGATTACAATGTGGCACACAAATGAGCAGCTGCAGTCATGCTGTCCTGCCCCCAGACAGCATTTGCACCTGGAAGGGGGCTGAACACTGCATGCTGGTGTGACTGGATGGCATACCAGATTAGGGGTGTGCAGGGAGCCAATTTCCACATTCTATTCAAGGTGAACAGAATGTGGAAATATTGGGCTCTGGCCAAATATCAGCCCTCACAGATTTGGGGGTATTCGTATCCGTGCACTTAACAAATAATCCCTCCCCTCCACCCCTCCATTCTCACCCCCTCCCCACTTAGTTCATCTTGCCGCCGCCGCCACCATCTATACCACACTGCCACTGTTACCCGGGGCCCGGGCTTCCACCAGAGAGCCCCCAAAGGTAAGGGATGCCAGGGAGGTGGGCGGGAGCACTCCATTGGCGTGCCAGTTCTGGAATGCCAAACAGGCTTTCTGGAAGACGGAAACAGGGCCTTCTGGTACTCCACCTTCTGGAAAGCCTGTTTGGCATTCCAGAAGCCCCAGAAACAGGCCCGGCATGCCAACAGAGCACCCCCAAAGGTAAGGGGGCGCTAGGGAAGCAGGCAGCAGTGCTCTGTTGTGGTCCCGGGCCTCCTCCTGGGCCCTCTGGCATGTAAAACAGGCTTTCTAGAACTTCAATACAGGCCTTCTGGTTTAACCAGAAGGCCTGTATTTAGGTTCTGGAAAGCCTGTTTCACATTCTGGAGAGGCTACAGATACTGGATTATCTGATTCGTGGACGGATAGGGCCCTTAAAAATAGGACCCTATTCAATCTGCCCACAAATCTCAGAATTCGGACACATTCATCCAAATTCCAAATGGCACAAATAATGCATGCACATCCCTATACCAGAAGTTCCCCATCAAGCAGTGGAGAAGATTTTACTTCTCCGCAGCTGGGGAGGATTGGGGCACTCTGGTACACACTCAGACGGAGGCAGCAGCCTGGTATGTGGACAGAGTGTTCCAGGATGCCCTAGTCTGTGCTAGACATGTTAAGTGTAAACAGGCCTTAAGTTTTAATCCACTTTCAGAATGAGGGAATAGCTTGTCATTGTGAAAGTGGAGTGAAGTTGGTCCATCCATCGGTCCGTCCGTCCGTCCGTCCGTCCGTCCGTCCATCCATCCAACCAAACCCAACCAACCAAACCCTATACCCGAAGGTCTCAGGGTGGGTTACAACCTTTAAAATCCAACATATTTCTACAAACTTACCTGCATGATATGGCTTCAGAGCTTCCTTTCTAGCCCACCACAGATCAGTTATCGCCTTATCTAAAATCAAGGCGGGGGGAACAAAATAAACAGTATTTATACTACGTTCTGGAGTATCCAAACTAGAGATCAATAATCCATAATATATTATTCCTAAAAGAACTCAATATTTACCATAAGACATACACTGCTGTTCCATCAATGTTTAGAAAAAAGGGTTCAACAGAATTCAGTCCTGTCCAGACGGGGCAAATATAACACCATTATGGTGACACTATGGGGGGGGG
>MTQE01003545.1:587139-616695 GCA_014337955.1 Aspidoscelis marmoratus
GGGGCTGTGAGAGCTCAGGAGATCTGTGACTAGCCCAAGGTCACCCAGCTAGCTTCCTGGAGGAGTCCGGGAATCGAACCCGGTATTCCCAGATTAAGAGTCCGGCTCCCTAACCACTAGACAAAGGAGGTGGCAGAAGACCAATAAGTTTGCTATAAAACTTGACCCAACAGTTGAAGTTCTGTTGCTATCAGAAGCATTACAGAAGGAAGATGCGGGGGGGGGGAGAGATATTATGAATAAAAGGAGAACAAAAGGGCCACGGAAGGGGAAAGTGGTTTTCAAGTACCTTTCCGAGGAAGCAGCTTACACTGTTGAGTCACCTCCTGGTAGCAAGAAAAGGGATTTTATTATAATTTTTAAATCTTTTGTCCTCCTCGCTCCTCCTCCGTGTGGCGGGCTGCACGCTTTCGTTTACTTTCGTTTCCCAAGGAAGGGTGGGAGGGAGGAGAAGATGGAGGGAGAGGAGGGGTCTTGTCTTCTTGGTCCCACTTCATTTGCCTCTTTTGCTGTACCCACCCAAGGGCAAAAACATACCCACCCACCCACCCAAAATGGTTGAAAGCCAACAAGCAACTATTTGAAAAGAAGTAATTCTCTGACCAAGATTTTAGTGTACAGCTCAACAAACAAGGAACAAAGGGAGGCCTAAACCAGTTCACATATACTACATTCATATATCTCTCCTAATAAAGGATCCATCCATATCCAGCTCTTCCTCCATTTCAGCAGCACTACTACCACGAGCAGCAATGCTACATAAAGCAGCATATAGTGGGCCCGCAGTGAATCTCTTTAGCATCTGGGGTGTTTTTGCGCTTCGCGTTCGCTGGACGAGAAAGGAGCGCAATTTACCAAACGGTGTTTTCCCACTGTCACTAAAAGTACCCATTAAGTACCCATTAATGGGTACGAAATTGCATCTTTGTACCCATTAATGGGTACTTAATGGGTACTTCTAGTGACAGTGGAAAAACACCCAGCGGTCACTAGCGTTTGCACTTGGAGCGCAAGTCCATCTACTATTAAGGAGGTGTGGAGAAAACTGCATATAATATTTAATATTAAGGCAGCCTTTGCTAAAGGCAGGTAGCAGACAACTAATAGATTTGTATCCAGTTGCGGTGTCATAATGGAGACAGGGCTGCTATAGAAACAGGGAGGCAGAAAAGAGGCTCCAGAGGCCTGCTGGGCGCAGTGTAGAGGGAATCCTGTCTTTGCAACCTCTTTCTTAATCATTCCTCCACTAGAACTTAATGGAGTCAAGAATGGACAAACACTGAAGCTCACTATGTAGTAAAAAGCATCTTTATCTTTGGCCAGTCACGAGGTGTGGAAGACATGACATGTCTGTCTTTGAGGAAGATCTTCAACCTCAAGCACAGGTGAGAAGTTTGTGAGGCCCGGAGAGCAAAGGTTGAGGTAACAAGTAAATGCCAATATGTGAGGAGAAGAAAGATCGTTGAGAATAAATGGTGGATTATTCACAAAATATGTTGTATCCGGATGCCTGGCAGGGGGCAGTAAAGTGGCAATACATTGTGCTAGGAGGGATTGGAATGTGGTATCTACACTTAGCAGCTTTTCTGCAAAACTTCAAACATGGAAGCTTGTTCTGTAACGACTTTGGCCCTTTTTGGACTGGGGCTTATTCCAGATTATATCTTGGAATAGGGACCTGCTAACTGCGTGCTTGCATAGACTACAAAACGCCCCAGTCAGGGCCTGCCATATTCTGCAGTAGCATGTGGATCACGGGTCTCTATTCCAGAATATAATCTGGAATAAGGCCCAGCTGAGAAGAGCCTTTGTTGAGTATCACCAAGTCATGGCTGACCCCGGCTGGTTTTATGACCATTGAGCTACAGCTCCTCTCCCTGTATCAACTACCGTAGCTGCTGCAAAATCTGGAAATATTGATCTCTATGATATAAAAAGCAATCACTGGTAGCTCCCACATATTAAGATACTTAAATGAAGAACCTAGAAGCTGTGTGACACATGCTCAACGTGAATGAGTCTCATTTCCTTGCTTTCTCTGAACTTTCCTTTTGATATATGTCTTTTTGAGTGGGCGTGCCTTCATTCTTTTTCTATGGTGTCTCAATGTCCTTCATGTTTCTGTCTCACTTCCCTTCATCTCGTCACATCCATGAATTCACCAGAAGAAGCACATAGATCATCCTGTTTTCCCTGTTGCTATGTTGGGAATTCCACAGATACGTGTAACAATCTCAGTGTATCCCTGGTGTAATCCCACATTTTAGGCCCTATCTGGACGGGTTTGAAGGCTGACAGGCAATGACCTACAGGTAGGTGAAAGTGGACCCTTCGCCTGTGCTGTTTTTCACCTCCCATCCCATGGTGCAGACAGCAGAACCAATCCTTGTCTTACATCTTGTGTCTGCTGGCAGCTTTGAAAACCACTTCACTTTGGGTTTCCAGCGGTTTGCCCACTTCCTTTTGTTTTTTTGTCTGAGTGCTTGGCTGAGCTTCTGGTAGAACAGAGAGAAGTAATCTTGAAATGCTGTTTTGGAAGTCCCTCAATATTGCAGGTTCCCCAGAATATCAATATATTGGATTATTGCCTGATTTATGCTGGGAATACCGCAGTTACATCTGGCATTCATAATATAGTACCAAGAGAATTGTTGATTTTAGCCTGTGCCTGGAGGCGCCTAATTCAAATTTTCTGTCTGCTCCAACCAGTGCAGGCAAGGGCTTCCAGCTGGGTAACCTTGGGCTAGTCACAGCTCTCTTTCTGAGTTTTCACAGCCCCACTTAGATGAGAGGATGCCTCTTGGGGGGAGAAGAACAGAAGGCTTGCCAGCTGCTTTGAATCCCCTTAAATGGGTGAGAGAAGCAGGGTATAAAAGCCAACTCTTCTTCCTCTTCTTCCTTTGCCAGAATGTCATGAGTGAGGGACAGCCAATTCATACTTTGGCCCGTAGTTGATAATTAAGCAATATCTGTGCAAGTGCCCCTGCCCCTGCACTTGCACGAGGCATTTACAGCATAGAAAAATAGTTTAATGAAGGTGTCAACCCAGTATGCAGCAGCTGCGAAAAAAGCTAATTCAATGCTGGGAATAATTAGGAAGGGAATAGAAAATAAGTCAGCAAGTGTCATTTTGCCTCTGGTGAGGCCACATTTGGAATATTGTGTACAATTCTGGTCGCCATATCTGGAGGGAAGTCAGCGCGGTCTGCGCTAATAGCGAACAGACCGTGCTGACAGCTCAGGAGCCTCTCCAAAGTCCATGGCGATCGCTTCAGAGGGACTTTGGAGTAATTTTGGAATGATTTCAAAATGACTCTGAAATCACTCCGAAGCTGGGACTTCAAAGATCGCACCCCCCTGTCCCCAGAGACACCTGGGGTGACGGACCGACCCCTTGGGGGTCAATCCAGATTTCCCAGATGGGTGCAAAGGTGTTTCCACAGGAGGGGGGTTAGCACTCATTGCTAGTGGGTGCTACACCTCCCGTGGTAACACATTGGGTGCTTCCCTTAATTCGGATCTACTAGATCCAGATTAAGGAATGTACCTATTCCTTAGATCCGGATCTTCTTAGATCCGTATCTAAGGGATGCAGTGGAAAAACACCCATGGTCCTATTCCCAAATATTATAATCCAGAATAAGCCCAGTGCAGAAAGGGGCTAAACCTTTTCCAATCCTGCTTAAACCAACATGGTCTCAACAGCTGGCTGGTACCATTTCACCACCTGGTTAGTTCCTTTTATTTATTTATTTAAAAATTTTATCCCACCCTATACCCAGAGGTCTCAGGGCATGTTACAGCATATAAAACGAACACATTAAAGCCATGACATATTATATTTATTATAACTGTGCCTGGATGTGGAGAGGAAAGCTGCTCCCTTATTTAATAACTTAAGTCAATTCTATATATAGGTCAATTATGTTAGAGAAAGGAAGGGAGGGAGCAGTTCTATCATTCGCCTGAGGTGCTTAAAATAAGTGCTTATTGTTATTTGGCTGCATTCACACTTAGGTTTTAATCCAGTTTCGGTCCACTTTCAAAGTGAGAGAATGCATCAGCAAAGTATCATGCTGTTAGATGAAGTGGAAAGAAGGTGGCTACTCATTTTGCTGACGTGTTCTCTGACTCTTAAGAGTGGACTGAGACCGGATTAAAACTTAGGTAAGAAAGAGAGGGGGTTTTGTATTGTGGTTGCTTAGAGACAAGGCACAGCGTCCAAACCGATAGGAGGGGGAGCTGCCAGCCTCGACCGCCCTCCGATAGGCCGATATCAAGGTGATGAGCTTTTACTTTCGGCCTCACGGGCCTCCCATCCCTTCTTTCCTCTGATTGGGCGAAGACACGTCGGTCGCCGTCAGCCTGAATGCTAATTCGTTCCCGCGAGGTGGTTTCCCCGCCCATCACTTCGGGGACAATCGGAAGCGCGCGCAGCTGCAGCAGCAGCTGCTGCCTGAAAACGAATCGTTCTTCTTTGGGACGGTTAGTGACCGTTGGGGAAATGAAGGGGGGGGGAGAAGGGTCGCCCCCGCTTGCGGCGGCAGCAGCAGCAGCAGCAGCAGCAGCCCCTCCCCCATGGCGGTGGCCTGGCTTAGTAGGGCTAGCAGGCGGCATAAGCTGCTGGCCAGTGAAGGAAAGAGAGAGGGGTGGGGAGCAGGCAGTCCAAGGGCACTGGGTTCGTCATAGGGGGCTGCTAATGAAGGCAGAGCGAAGAACAGGGAGAAGCCCGTGGGGTTGGCTTGTGGGCTACAAAATTCAGTGAGTCAGTTTGGTCTAGTCAGGGAGCCGGACTCTTATCTGAGAATACCGGGTTTGATTCCGCCCTCCTCCATGAAGTCAGCTGGGTGACCTTGGGCTAGTCACAGCTCTCTTCTTGAGCTCTCACAGCCCCACCTACCTCACAGGGTGTCTGTTGTGGGGAGAAGAACAGAAGGTTTGTCAGCCGCTTTGAGTCCCCTTAAATGGGTGAGAAAAGCAGGGTAGAAAGGCCAACTCTTGTTCTTCTTCGAGGCTACTGTAGAGTTGCCAGGTCTCATGTTGGGGAGGGGGTGGGGGGCTTCATCCAGAAAGCAGTTACTTAATCCGGAATAAAGCATGGATAGTCTGAAATAAAATGTTTCTGGTGGTGCGTCCAGTGGAACATGCAGTTGCTGTGGAAGCGTCACACATCATACTCGAGGGATCATAGTGGTGACACATTATCCCCTTGTAACTGAATTTACCTTAATGCAGGTAAGAGAACACTCGCTCTGCATCATAAGGGAAATTCGAATCTTCCCACCAGTCTGGACAGAACGGTGAGAAGAGCCAACGCTTGCAGGAAGGGCAGCTCGACTCCCATTGGCTGCCTTGTCTCATGTGATGGAGCGCCCCGGACTCAGCTCTCACAGCTTCCTGTGGGAAGCTATGGAGCTGCGTTCTCGGTGGGGACAGCGTCTTGTCACTTATGCAGCAACTGAACGATTTTTTTAAAAAAACTGATTTATTCTGGAAGTCTGGAAGGGGCCTGGATGTGCTCTACTCCAGATTAGCCAAATAATGCAGCTAAATAAGTGAGAGAAGAGCTAGTCAGAGTTTTAGGCCTAGTAACAGCTAAGTGATATATACTGTACACTGTGAGCTTCTCCTTATTGTCAAATTAACAACCCAGATCAGTTTCCATCCATTGAAGGGCTGTATCTGTTTCAAAAAAGTCTGTATGTTCACTGAGCAGAGCATTGTGAGGGCTGCCTCCCAGACATTTGTTTTTCTCATAAAGAATATTGCATGCATAGCATTATTGTGTTGAAAGGGACCTCTCTAGTGTCATGGAGCCCAACCCTCTGCTCAGTGCAGGATTTCCTAAACTTCCCAGACAGATGTAGATCTAGCCTCTGCATGAACGTCTCCAGTGAAGGAGAGCTCACCACCTCCTGTGACAACCTCCTCCAATTACCAATTGCCCTCACTGTCGGAAAGTTTTTTTCTAATATCTAATCTGTATTGACTCCCTTGAAGTTTGATCCCATTGTTTCTAGTCCTCCCATCTTGCCCATAGGGGCAATCCCTTTGCACTGTAACAGCCCTAGGAGTACATGTGTCTGGGCCCTGTTCTCCCCTTACTGGTTTTAAAACAAGCCAATAACTTTGACTTTGGGGTTTCTTTGTGCCTCCAGTTGGGCAATGTGCAGGAACCAGAGCAATGGGCATATGTGCCGGGCTGTTGCTGTGGAGATCAATGATATGACGTGTGACAGTGCAGCTGCAGCATGCTGCTGTTCCCATGCAGTATTTGCATACGGAATTTGAACGCTGCTGTTAGGAGGTTTACCAGTAGCATCCTGGAGGCTCCAGATAAAGTTCTGGAATTCCACAGCTATGGGCAACTTTGGGCCGCTCTGGGATGGAGGTGGCACGACATTGAGCATATGCTCCATCCCAGTGTGTTGCAGCCTGTCCTGATTATTTCAGTGCAAACAGTCCCTCTGCTGAGCTTTGGAGACTGCATGAAAACATATGTCTTTTACCAAAATATTTGCTGATTACTGATCCCTTTGCTGGCCGCTTCTCATTGTCTTTACTGCCTTGATATTGTTCTTTTGTTCTAAAAGATTATGAGCTGTATATTCAACAATAATATATAAATGCTGTAAGTGGATAAATTAATGTCAGTGGTACCAATCTGAGCCTTCTTTTAGAGCATTTGAATATATCCAATATTTTGAATATATAAATTTGAATATATCCAATATTTCTGTACTTTTTGAAGGATTTTGACTTGAGGACCATGGACAGAAGGAAAGATCCTGGCAGACAGCTCGATCCCCCCGCCGCATTCAAAGCTCCAAGGCCAGCTGGTAAAAGAAAAATAACAGTTTTCTTCAACTGATTGTTTAAATTGAAAAGATAGCCTAACCATTGCTATCCCTGCCTTAGGGGCCTTTATTTCTTCTGATTTATATCTTTTCCTACCGTGTTCCATGCTGAAGAGATGGATTCTTATAGCCCATTATTTGCAGGATTGTTCTTGAAGATTTCCTAGACCTAGAAATTGGTGAGCCAGTTTGGTCTACTGGTTAAGGAGTCAGACTCTTATCTGGAAATACCAGGTTTGATTCTGTAATCGTACCTGAAGCCTGCTGGGTGACCTTGGGCTAGTCTGGGTGACAGCTCTCTTCTGAGCTTTCACAGCCCCACCTACCTCACAGGGTGTTCTGTTGTGCAGAGAAGAACAGAAGCTTTGTCAGCCACTTTGAGTCCCCTTAAATGGTTGAGAAAAGTGGGCTAGAAAAGCCAACTCTTCTTTTTCTTCTTCCTGATTGGGATTATGTTTAATCAAAATCAGATGGAGCATTCCAGGGAGGGTCATGGCTGCATAGATCTCTATTACTGTGCAGATCTATGCAACCTAGAACCTTTCTATGCACGGCGTTACTCCTGATTAAGGGCCTGTGCAGAAAGGCCCTTTATTAGCAAGAATCTGAGTTACATTTGCACAACTCCTGATAGTATGAACATAGGTTCTACTGGTCAGGAGAAGTTGTTTTCAGCGTTGTTTTCCCTAGTGAATGCTTTCTGGTTTCACTGTATTTCCTATGTGCACAATGTATTAAGGATACATTTGAGATTGTTTTTCTTCTCTAGGGCCAGAGAGCTTGATCCCTCCGTCACATTTCCAGAGTCGGTCAGCACCTCCTCTAGTAGTGCAGCCTGCAGCACCCTTGGGTGTCACTGCTCTATCTAACTGGGAAGCAGCTGAACTTCGGCGAGAAAACCAGCGATTAAAAGATGAGCTCCTCAGATGGACCACAAAGAAAGAAGTAGAAGAAGCAGGCACAAAAACCAGGTGAAGCAGTCTTACCTCTACCTCATTTGACGCCTGAATCAGTGATATGGGGAGGCTGAAAATATGGGTGAGCAAAACAGTGTTTTTTAATGTTTTGCAAAGCCTTGGAAATGGCTGTTCCCCACTTAACTTTGTTCACTTTGACCATTGCGGCACCCAGCATGCAGTGATGTCATTGGTGGAGTCCCATGGAATTTTGGATTTTCTGAGGTGTCCCTCAACCCTTGCCACGCTTCTTAACAATAAAAGAGTGTTGTTGTTTAGAGGCCTAGCGGGGACCTGGGAGAAGTTCTGGCTGGCCTGAAATTGTATTCAGTGGCCTTGAAAAAAATGGAGTAGGGGTAGCCAGAATCAGGATGATCTAAATGCCCACCTTACTTTACAGTTGGTAAATGTTCCAACTAAGAAATATAATCCTCACATAAGAGCAGCATAGTCATGTTAAATGTTTCATAAAGCATTCACACTGCTATCCCTTACTTTAGAATGCTGTACTACTGTTAGGAAAATGGCTGCCCTATCAGCTTTCTTCCATCCGTGTGGGTTTGAGTAAGCAAACAAGCTAAAGACAAAAGACTTATTTTGTCTCTATTGCAGTATAGGAAATTTGCCTTCCGAACAGCCCATGAGGACCAGTTCAAACACATCACAGCCTGACTTTTTATCCCTGTTCCGGCTGGATGTCTACAGTCTTCCTGATAATGCCTCTTCATGCCCTCCAAAGTTAATTTGCATCTAATTTTTTCACAATAAAGAAGAGAAATATATTCTCTTTTGGCATGCACTGTAAAGGCAAAATAAAGAACAATTCAAGCAAAGTTTGCACTGGCCAGCACAGACTGGTCATTCCTTTGAAGCTGCAAAATCTGCAGATATTTTTATCAGTTTTTGCAAACAGAAACTGATAAAAATAAAAATTCCTTATGCTACCCTTCACTTTTAATCCACAGTTGGAAGAGCTAAGATCACATTGGGATCTCACAGTAGTTGTCATTGGTTCACTGTACGTTGTTTTGTCACCTTTTCCCCTAGGAATCTGGGAATTACCCTGTTCCTACTAGAGTTTATTTTGTGTCAAGCTGGCTTGGGCAGCAGTCATTAACATGTCTCCTGACTAGAAAATCAGAACCGGCGGGGGGAAAGTTATGCAGTGTTTAATTGTAGCACATCTGACTTTCTTGCACAGCATTCTGAATGCAACCCCACCATCCCATCAGTACCATTTTGCCAGTTGTCCCTGATAGAGGAGAAATGACCAGGATTCCAGTGCAGTGTTGCCTCCTGGTGGTAGGAACGCCATCTGACATCTTTTTTCTCTTTCCTTAAAGATCCCTCGATAGTAAAGCTGAGAATCCAAGTGCCCATCACACCTTGGCCATGTCCCAACAAGCTGAAGTTATTTCCCACCAGCTTCACGAGATCCAGCGACTGGAAGGTGAGCTTGCCACCCTCCGGGTGGCCTCAGCCCAGCAGGAACTGGCAGGGGCTAGTCGGGAGAACGCTTTTTCTCATCTTCAGCATGAACTGATGGAACTAAAGACCCGGAGCCAAGCAGAGGCAGCTCACTTGAAAACAGAGCTGGAGCAAGTCAGGAGGAGGAGCGAACTGGAGAGGGATGCTCTAAAGGAAGAATTAGAGGTGCTTAGGAGGCAGAGCCAGCTGGAGGCAGAGACACTGAGGGAGGAACTAGAATCGGCCAAGAAAAGGCATCACTGTGAAATCGGATTTGTGCAAGGAGAGCTGCAGAGAGTTCGAGAAGAAGCAGAAACCCAACAGAAGAAGAAGGAGGAGAAAATGCAGGAACAGCTACAGACTGTGCTCAGAGAGCACCAGACAGAGGTAAGTAGTTGAAGAAAAGGTGCAGGATGAAATGGTTAGCCTCGGGAGTCATGAAAAATAAGATTCCAGAAAGTCCCAGAAGATGGGTAGGAGGCAATCCATAATTCTGGATGGCACTGTATTAATTTTTTTGTTTCATCTTTCCCATTTCTTATAGTTAGCTAGACTCTCTGAAGCCCATGGGGCTGAAGTAACCACCCTGAAGCATGAGATGCAGGCAGTCCAGCAGGATTTGGAAGCTCAGTGTAAGGATGTGGAACAGTTAAGAGTGAAGAAAAATGCCCTGCAGAAACAGCTCAGGTACTGATGCATTCCTCAAGGTTTATTTCCTCGGCTTCTCTTCAGACTGTGCCAAAGACAGCCTATCTTTTCTCTCTCTCCAGTGCAGCTGAAGCTGAACTGGCTTCCCAGAATGCCTTGCTCCAGCAGTTGAAGACCTATATTGGGGAGCAGGAGTTAATACAGCCCAAATCTGAGCAGGTGCAGCTGATAAACAGAGTGCAGGTAAGACCTGGAAGCAGAACAGCAGCTTTGCTTCCACATTTGTAAAATTCTCCTGAAAACTGGAGGAAAAAAGAAATACAAGCAGTGTTCTTGAGAAAAGGATGAAAATTCCTAGGGAGGAGCAAGAGACCTTGTGCCTGTAGCGAGTCATTTATGTGTGCAATAACTACAGAGTTGGTCCATTGGGATAAAATAGATCTTTGAAGAAAATGGAAAAAGAAAACCAATACATTCTAATAGCAGGGATCTTTCTCTTTTTAACCCTGGTTTATAAGTATATACAAGTTCTTCGTCTTTTTCTGAAACAGGCCACAACATCACTTTCCTTTCTTTTCAGCAACTGGAAGATGAAAATGAAGCCCTAAAGGTTACAGCAGAGCTTCTGCAGGTCCGTCTAACGTCTGTCAGTGATATCCTGGCTCTGCAGGAAATGGAACTCAGCAAGAAGGTAATCACATTTGGACACCCGAGGTTCCTTTACTTAATACAACAATCATTTTTAATTTTTCCTCTTTCTGGTCCCATAGGGCCAGCTAACAAAATTCTGTTTCTTGAGTGTACTGTAGCCCCACTGAATGCTTGCTGGGAAACTGTCCCATTGTGCCCCAAGATCTAATACACTTTCTCCCTAATGCTTTACAGCAGTCATTTCTAATGGCGTTCAGAGACTTTGGCTGTTGAAATATGGGATGGCAGCTCCCATAAGTCCTGGCTAGGATGTCCTGGTGATCAGGGAAAGTCATTTGTAAGTTTAAAAAAAAAAAACCAGCCCATTTTCCTGCACTTTTTGCAGAAACAATTCTTGGGCTTGCCCTCACTTCAAATTAAAACGATTTAAAATCTGGTAGTAGCCATTATATCCATTGAACTTCAAGAAATGCTCAGTTCAGCAAGAATTGCTATTCTGAGGTTGTTCTTGGATAAGACTGTCAGATGAGCATGTTTTCATCTGGTTCTGTGAAGTTTATAAGGTTGCTGGAAAACAGAAAGGAGAGAGAGTGGATGAAGCAGATATTCAGAAGAAAAGATGTTTTGAAGAACAAGGAAGTCACCAAAAATACTAAGAAGCTATATGGACACTATTAGATTGGCTTATGGTGTTCTGTTATGTTATTTTAGGTTATTAATGGAAAAATGTTCAATAAAAATTACATTAAAAAAAAGCAAATGAAGTAATAAATTTTGTTTCTGGATTCTGCCATCAAAAACAGGTTAAATAAGGCAAATTGATACATTGGGGGGGAAATTCTTAATTAGCTTTCTCTTTTTGCCTTCTGCCTGTGGAGATATGGCCTCATCTGCAGCTTGAAACAGAATGGTCAGATGTTCATGATTATCTCTTGACTTTCTCTTGGTTAGAACCAGGCTGGTGCTCATCTATGTTGGATTTTAATTAATTTACAAAGAAACCGCAATAATAAAGGATGTCAGAAGCATGGGATGCCACATTTCATACATAGTTGATATCTTTCAGGTGCAGGTCCAAGATCCCTTTCAGCCAGAGACAACTCAGAAATTTCAGGGCTTGTTGACCCGGTGGCGAGAGAAAGTCTTTTCCCTGTTGGTCCAGCTGAAATCTCAAGAACTTAGCCACAGAGAAGCTACAAAGTTGCTGGAGAGAAAGGTACCTTTGTGAAAAGATGAAGAAGTTCAGAGAACTTGGAGAACAGAGGGCCATTCCTTAGGCTTTCTGGAAAATAGAGTGAGGTACTTGAGTTGTGAGCTTGGACTCATATGTTCTCCAGAAAGGCCATCTTGGAGTTTATTTCTTCAGACCTTTATGTTAAATCTCTACTTTAAAAAAAATATATATTATATGCATTTTAGAAGTACAACCACACATTCACCTTTTACATCTACATTCATAATTATGTGTTCCAAGCATTTTTCCATTTTACCTTCCCCTCTCCTTCCCTAACCCACCCAATGCAGATCACATAATTAAGTTATTAAGGCTATTTATCACTTTCCTTATTTCTTCACTCAATACATTTGTCACTTCTGGTCTATTAACAAAA
Organism: Aspidoscelis marmoratus; assembly: GCA_014337955.1. Classification (NCBI taxonomy): domain Eukaryota; kingdom Metazoa; phylum Chordata; class Lepidosauria; order Squamata; family Teiidae; genus Aspidoscelis; species Aspidoscelis marmoratus. The sequence goes on from MTQE01003545.1 coordinate 599,329, forward strand.
CTGAATAAGTCTTTCCACATCTCTTCAACTGATACTCTACTCTGTACTCAGATCCCTACTTATTTCAAGAGTTGTTTCCAATCCAGTCACAAGTGCCTTCTGTCTGTTAGTAAGGCCTTTGGAAGAGTAACACAGGGACATGGGATTGGACCAAAAATAAAATTAAGTAGCAAAGGACATAAAACACAGAACATTTTGCCCTGCATTGCACATATTGGTAGCAGACCTACTACTTTCTTTTCCTACAACCAATAATTTAAGTCACTATGTCTTCTGTCAGAAGTCTTTTGTTCCTTTTTTCTTCCCCTCTTCCTTACATTTACAAGTTCAGGTAGAAGAAAGGTAAGGTCCATCTTTTTTGTTGTTGCTAGTAAGTTCCTTAGCAGTTTCTTTGTCTGCTCCCGATTGATTTCTCTTTTTAGCCCAACCTGACCTCAATTTGGTAAATTTTGTGTTCTTCTTATGAGTACAATCAGGCGTTCGCTATTTATGTACCTTTATTTTTCATAAAGGACCAATTGTGACTTCAAAGGTCTGGCTGACGCTTCTGTTCTCCTTTTCATCCAGATACCACTTACTTAAATCCACATTATTTGGATAATTTGGAGTAAAGCACACCCAGATATTTTATTCTGTATTATCCTTCCTTTATTCCATATTCTCCAAAGAATGCTGATTAAGTAAGTACTATCTTTTTGAAGTTTAAGGCAATCTCTCCAGCATACACATAGCTAACAATCCAATGCACTAACTTTCACTTATTGTTACAAATTTAAGTTACAGTTAGTGATATTCCCATCTGCCCTTTCACTTTTCCCTTGTGGAGTTCTATGCTCTCTTAGGTATGGAATTGCTTGCTGAGGTAGCATTAATGTTTTTTTGCTCATAGATTAAAGAACTAGAAGAATCAGCAGAGACAAGAGAGCAAAAGGTAGTGCTGTTGCTCCATAACCTTGAGGACAAGACTGCTGAAGTTAACATGGAAAGGGTGAAAAACAAGGTAAGTTCTTCCTCTTTCAGGCCTTCTTGAGAGCTGCACTATCTGAAGGAACATTATTCTGTTGTCAAAAAGAGGAAGGCAAATGGGGCCATGAAAATAAGGCTCTGCAACAAGAGTAGGGTGTCTTCAGTGGGTTCATTTGGTTTTTGTTTGCAGTTTAGGCCGTGGTTAGACCTTCACTTTAAACCTTCTTCAGTCCATCTTCTGATTGCAGTGCTCACATCTTTTCACTTCTGTACATTTTATTTGTGGATTTTCTATCCTGGAAAGTCCAAATGGAGGGTGGAAAGTCCACAGATAAAATCAATAGAAATGAAAAGGTGCGAGCTGTCAGACCTGAAGATGGACTGAAGAAGGTTAAAAGTGAAGGTGTAGCCATGGCTTTAATCCTGTCATGTACTTTAAGGTCTAGAGATGTGCTGAACTGACTCTGTTTAGAATTGGTTTAAAATGGGTGAGGTATACCAAACCAGCCCCTCAACTGCGGGGTTCAGTCCTGTACCAAACTCAGCTGAAGGGCATTTGAACCAAATGGTTCATTCATCTTGTTGCTGAGCAACCTCTATCCCCTTCTCCCTCCACAAGTTCAGCCTTACTACAATTGTGCACCAGCGTTGCCCCCATCGCAATCCAACATGAGCCCACTGTGTCTGCAGTCTTGCTCTCAACTCCCTGCAAATGGCTTTTCGAAGCACCTTCAGGTTGGAGAGACAGACAGGATACCTCTAGAGGTCATTTGCAGGGAGTTGAGAGCAAGTGAAAGTTCTGCCTTTGTCATCTACTTGAGAATGCCCAGTTGGGATGCTGGACTGGCTGGGTTTTGGCTCTTCTTATGTTCTTATGCCATGCCTCACTTTCATGGATGCCCATGTCAGGCCACAGCTGCCTAGTCCTGCAGCTTTTTGCCTGTCACCTAATGTGCTTGCAAAGCTTACCAAATCTTCCAGAAATGGAGGACCAGAGATGCTCCCAGTGATCATATGCAAACCGTGCTACTGACAGCTCTTGCTAAAAGTGAACTGCCTGGGGAGTATGGTATGACAGACAAGGTAAAGCCTAAGGCCATGGAAACAATATGGGAGGGATGCAGGGCCACGATAGGGTGATTCCATGCATGCAACAGAAGAAAGGAAGGAGGCCTAAAAATGAAAGGGGAAGTTACAACATATTAGATGAACCATTCAGCCTGGCCACATTGGTTTTGTTACCATACTACTTTTATTTATTATTCATATTTCTATTCCGCCCTATACATGAAGGTCTCAGGACGGGTAACAACAATTAAAATCAGACATATATTAAAACAACAACAATATAAAAACAATGATAGTGTCTGTAAAACAGAAAGAGATGGCATATTCCCACTTAACCAAAGGCCAGAGCAAAGAGGTGTGTCTTCCTTGCCTTCCTATAGATATACAATGAAGGGGCCTGACACACCACAAGGGAGAGACCAATCCATAGGCCCGGGGCCATCACTGAGAAGGCCCTCTCTCAGATGCCCACCCCTTTTATTACTGAAGGTGGTGGGACAACCAAGAGGGCTTCCCCTCCAAATCTTAAGGCACGGGCAGGTCAATATGGGAGAAGGTGTTCCTTTAGATATTTAGGGTTCAAGTCATTTAAGGTTATACACATTCCTACTAAAGTCTCAGGGTAGATTGCAATAAAACTAGAACAGTGGAACACCGTGAAAGCCTTCAGTTCATTAAAACCACCGATAATGATTCCTGAAAGGGATTGTAGAATGTTGTGGTTAGATGGACCTCAGGGGTAAGGTCATTCCACAACCTGGGGGACACCACAGAGAAGATCCTCCCACATGTCGCTTTTGACTGTGGAAATTAGCATTACTAATAGAGCCTCTCCTGCAGATTTTACATGTATGGTTCTAAATGACTGGGTCATTGCTTAGTGTTTTTAGGAATGTTCCCTTTCAGGAAGGCAGTCTCGGTTTATGAGCTTTATCCTTTCTTACAGACTCTACAGGCGGAGGCATTGCGGTCAAATGAACTTGCACAGAGCCTTCTACAGAGGGCAGAGGCTGATAAAAGTGCTCTGCAGCAACTGGCGGACTTTATCAACAGGTAATGGAAAAAGTCAAAGTGAAATTTCAGAAGATTCCAACTGGGTATAGAATATTTCTCAGCTATCAATGTCTGTTTTCTCTTTTTCCTCCCTGACCCTGGAACAGCTTTTTTGACTCTGTTTTCAATAACTGCTTCTTCAGATTGTTTTTTTAAAGTATCATCTTGCCAACTGAACTCTCCGGCTTTCTGAATTCTGTTCTTTCAAACAGTTAATCCCTCGTTTGCATAATTTTTGGCGTCTACAAAACCTAAAGTGTTAAACAGTTACGGCAGGGTGTAAAATCCAAATCTTCCTACTTATTCCGGAATCTTTTGTCAAAGGTGAGGATTCTGTTATGATTCTGTTTTGCTTCTGTTACTGTTATTCCCAGAAGGCAAGCTGGACAAATGCAGGCATGGGGCCTATCCCTTATTTGAACCAGACTGACAACAGAGGGCACCAAAACTGTACTTAGGATGCTACACCGTCTAGCATTCTCCGGTTTGTCTCCCTCATTTGGACCAGGAAGTTCTTGGGGAATTCATTCAGTCTTCTGAGAATGCTGCCTGCATCTCTTACCTTTAGGGCTGAGTGGGCTACAAGTTCTCTCCCTTTTTGCTAGTTTATTTGAGTATTTATATCCCACCCTTTACCCAAGGTGCCAGGGCGGGTGGTGACAATAAAAAGATAAACACCATCTTTTATACCCCACTTTTCTCAACCTTAAGGAGATTCAAATGTAGAGGGCTCTGAAGAATAAGAAGAATTGGCTTTTCTAGCCTGATTTTCTCACTCATTTAAGGGGACTCAAAGTGGCTGACAAACCTTCAGATCTCCCCACAGTAGACACCCTGTGAAGTGTGACTAGCCCAAGGCTTTGTAGAAGAGTGCAGAATCAAACCAGGAAACATCCAGATAAGAGTCCAGCACTCAAACCACAAGACCAAACTGGTATACATTGAATGTGCAGGAAGGGGCTTAACCTTAACCCACAGCATGCTTTAAAAATAAGACACTATATCCAGTGGAGCCCCATAAAAGCAAAATAAATATTCATCTTAAAAGACAAAGATACAGGCAAGTGTTTCTTGCCCATGCTAGATGGTACTAAAGGTGGGTGTTTCTGCTTGCCACATTCTTTAGAAGTAGCCAGCTGATTCAAAGGCCAGTGTAGTACAGTGCTTGCTAAGATCCACTTTTAGTGCTGCCTAACAACTAAAAATGCTTTGCTGGTTCCTTTTTCTTCTGCTGAAAATATCAGGCCTATTGATTTGATCAGCAGTTTTCCTTTAATGCCTACTTAAGGCTGAGGAGGATCGAAGGCAGAGACTACTAAATGGCCAGATCATCGATAAAGTTAAAGCACTCAATTATTTGGACAGCGCACTTTTGAAGTCACAATTGTTACTAAAGATCTTCTTTAAAAATGTGTTTACAGTTTTAATATAGTGCCTGTATTTCACCTGAAAGAGTGGGGATGGGGGCTGATGGAAAGCTTTATTTTTCATGCTTTGGGGGCATGGTCACATCTTCACTTTCAACCTTCTTCAGTCCATCTTCAGTTTTGACTGCTCACACCTTTTCATTTCTATCTGTTTTATTTCTGGACTTTTTACCCTCCATTTGGACTTTCCTGAATGGGAAGTCCACAAATAAAACAGACAGAAACAAAAAAGTGTGAACAATCAGACCTGAAGATGGACTGAAGAAGGTTGAAAGTAAAGAAGAGTTGGCTTTTCTACCCCGCTTTTCTCACCCATTTAAGGGGACTCAAAGTGGCTGACAACGTTTTTCTATTCTCCCCACAACAGAACACCCTGTGAGGTAGGTGGGGCTGTGAGAGCTCAGAAGAGAGCTGTGACTAGCCCAAGGTCACCCAGCTGGCTTCATGGGGGAGGGCGGAATGGAACCTGGTATTCCCAGATAAGAGTCCGGCTCCTTAACCGCTAAACCAAACTAGTAAAGGTGTGACCATGACCCTGACTGATTGTTATCTTTGTGTTTCCCCATCTTACAAAGAAAGTTTAGAGATGCTCTGTCTTCTCCACAGGCTGGAGCAGCAGCTGGTGAGACAGGAGGAGGCCTGGAAGGCAGCCCTGTCACGTCTTTTGAGTTTAGGAAACAGAATCACCTTTGCAGCCAAAAGAGTTGATACCATCCAAGGTAACAATGTAAAGCCATTCTATGGTTTAGAAACAATCTACCTTTTCCCACTGTAATAAGCCTTCAGTATGAAGGCCAAGCTGTTTTCATCTGTCTGTTTTCATCTCTATTGTTAGCATCTGCCTTTTTCTGGCTATTATTTCATTCTAGCTGTCATAATTATGGATATACTTGTGCGGATAGGCACCTATGTCAGTGTGTAGACAAATTAATTGGACCCATTTCAGCCTAGCTTCAGGTCCTACAGTGCCAAGACGTTATTGGTTGCCCCAACTGCTGGCACCTTATTGGGAGCAGGTGCTATCTTGTTGGTGTTCCTGGACCTCTTTACTGCACTTGTTAATATTAATCACTAATTTATTAGAACAGCTATGGTGTTTGGCATTTGGTGGCACTATTCTTCAGTGATTCTGGTCCTCCCTCTCTAGTGCGTTCCAGGAAGTAGTCTTGGAGGCAGTTTGTTCTTCTAGGGAACTCTCATGTGGAGTTCCACAGGGATTGATCTTTCCTCCTATAATTTTGACTGTTCACATGAGACCACTGGGAAAGGCCTCATCACTGTTTTGGTCACTCACAGTATCCCCCACAACTTCATTTCAAAGTTGAAAGCCGCTGAATAAAGAACAGCTTTTAAATTCTGAGATTCTGGGGATGGTGCAGGGTTAATGTGAGTGATCAAAGCTTCCTGTCTCCGTGACAGGAAGCGGCTGCAAATTCCCTCTCCAGCTTCTTGTCGTCCGGTCTGTCAAGACGGAAAGCAGCTGCGAAGGGAATTCACAAATTTTGTCCCACCTGGAGGCACTCTGTGTGTCCTGGATTCTTGAATCAAGGAGGTAAGCCAATATCATAGTTGATGGGGTTGTACTCCCCAAGAAAAGTCAGCTTGGGAGCTTGGGATCCCTTAAGGCTCAAGTGGGTATAGTAGCAAAAAGAGCCTATGCTAACCTTGGATTAATTAAGCAAATGAAACCATTCATTTGACCAAAATTCTCTGGCCACAGTGACTCTGCCCTTATGACTACTAGATTACTGCAATGTTCTATATGAGAGGCTGCCTTTGGAGAGAGTCCAGAAATTGGAGCTAATCCTAAATGTTTTGGTGGGATAGTGTTGTGCTTTCTTAGGAGGCACAATTGTGGATAGATGATTTGAGTCGTTTTCACTTTTTAGGGCTGGTATGCCAGAAAATAGCCCTAGCAAGACTTCATCGCGAGGAGAAGCTTTGCACCACAAAATCAGAGGAAGAGAAGTAAGTTAAAAATCTAGTCTTAGTCCTAGCTGCAAAGCATTCTGTTCAGAGTATCTTGTTTGTTCTTTGTGTATCTGCTTTTGAGTGTGCAACAGGCATTGAGGTCTTAAGGTGCAAGTAGCCTTCACAACACAGTTTGAACATTTGCCCAAGGCTATTGATTCCATGGCATTTGAGTTTCCAGTCCAAATTCACCCATTTATAATTGTTCCTTTCACTAAAAATCTGCAGCTTATAGAGTCCACGATCTTGAAAGCTGAGAAATGAAGCTGCTGAGTTTTGGGAAGTAGCATTTGGCGTAAATGTGAAATTAGAACTCTTGAATGTGAATAGTGCCTGGTGCAACAAATTAATGAATTAAGCCTGGTTTGCTACAGAGATGAGAGTTTGATTTGTGGAAGAAGGCCTTGCCCTATAGAAGAGGGGGGTGTTTCTACTAATGAGACCATTTGTTAATTAGAATTCCTAGCCAGAACTAGTAGTTCTATGTGTACAAATGCCATAAAATATGCAAGAGACTTCTGATCTCTCTGGTTGCTTGCTCTGCAGAATTAAGCCACTTTTGGGAGACCTTCAAGTTGAATTACAAATGCTGCATGAAGAGCGTGACAAACTCACAATGGAGCTGAAACGGGGGGCTCAGCTGGTGGAGAAAAAAGTAGCTGAAGCAAGAGAGCAAAGTGAGTCACTTGAGCCCATGGAGCACTGCAGTGGCGCCACTGTTTCATAATGAAAAGAACACAGAAATCTTTAATTATGTTTTAATGATATGTTTTATTATTTTTTTAACCTGCCCTGGGGCCATTTGGTGAAGGGTGGGATATAAATTTATTAAATAAATAATAAATAAGTATACTTGGGTATTCTGGAATACAGGGATACCCCCATATCCGCTGTAACCGCAGTTTTACTTATCCGTGGTCAACTGGACCAGCCTTCACTACCACCGCCGGTGCCATTAGGCCATTTGAAAGTTTTCTGGAGGCCTGGGGCAGTAGGAAATCATGGGAAATCTGGTGAGATTTCCTGGTGTTTCATATATCCACGTTTTCCCATAACCATGGTTGGAGCTGATATGTATCCCCCATGGATATAGGGATACGTGTGTATCTGTGCTTTATTCCGGAATATCCAAATGTAACGGAATAAGTACTGGTAACTGATGTCTGGATGAAGCCTCAGTTAGACACAGGTTAGGGCTTCAGAGTGATAGACATTGGGTGTTTTTCCACTGTCACTAAAAGTACCCATTAACTACCCATTAATGGGTACTTAATGAGTACTTCTAGTGACAGTGAAAAAACACCCATTATTCTATTATTTCAAGACTTCTGGGGAAAGTTCTGTTTAATATGAAATGAGATCACAAAGGGAGTTTAAAGCTTCTAGCACCACCTATTGGCCTTTCTGAGGAACAGCAAGTCTAGAAAAAAAAACCATCGTGGGTGTTTTCTCTAGTTCCGCACTCCGAGAGTGTTCTGTTTCCTTTTTAATAATCTCTGTACATTAAGATTTTCTCTGTTCTTTTCTACAGGTGAATCTGAGCTGAAGGACATGAGGGAGACATTGCACAACCTGCAGGAGGCACTAGCTGCAAAGGCAGCAATAGAGGAGCATCTGAGGCGAGAGCAGGAAGCCAAGGAAAAGCAGCTGGAATCTGCATCCAGTGATCTAAAGAACAGTGAGGAAGCTGCAGAGAGTTTGAGGCAGGAGCTGAGACAATTAAGAGAGGAATATGAGAAAGGTATGCTGGGCCACACTTCTTTTCCGGGACAGGAAAAGCTGTGACATTTATATTATCCCAACTAGCACTGTTTTAGTTGGGATAACATGTCCTATCACTGCCTTCCCTGGTACATACAGAATCCCAGCTTAAATGCCTAGGAATGAGGTGTGTTGGTTTTAGGTTTCAAACAGTCTTCTTGGCCTGAAGACGGGCTGCACTGCAGAGTCAAAAGGTGCTAGGATATGTCAGCCATCACCTGCCAAAAAGCTGACAGGATTCTGTGTACAATATTGGTGCCCCAGATTTGGCAATTTGCTTTATTTATTATTATACTTCTATTTTTGCCCTATACCCAAAGGTTGCAGGGCAAGTCACAATAAATCATGATAAAAACAGATAAAAGGGATGACTAAAACACATATAGACATCCTTTCTCCTTTCAAAGTTTTCCTGCTGTTGGAAGGGAGCCGAGTTTGTTGACTGAAGGAACTACACTGTCCACTACCTGAACCCTCTCCAGGGAGGGAAGGATAGAGAAGATAACCCAACTGGGAGCTGCTTTCATACAAAATACCTGGGCCAGAGACAAGCTTTGGTCATAATTGATTATAAAGCCTTGATTATGTCTTGAAAACAGCAGGTCACACTGTGAGCCACTTGCTCCACAGAGGGAACCAACAAATCATCAAAGGAAGGATAAATTGCTACCCCTTGTGGTCTTGGACCTTTTTCACACCAGTATCCCAGGCTATAAAGAGGTCCAGGGGCCTGCCTTCCATACAGAGTGCAGGAGAGAAGAAGCCCTGTGGGCTGGGATAGGGCCCCTAATGAATTCGTTTTTAAATTCATTTTTACTGTTGTAACTCACCTTGAGACCTTTAGGTATAGGGTGAGAGATAAATATTAAATAAATAAATAAATGGCACAAAGGTGTTTATATGACTATTTGTTGCCATCCAGTGGTTGATCATGGTTGAAGCAGAAAGGTGACAAACTCTGTGGCTATTCTAGAATCATAGAATCATAGAATGGTAGAGTTGGAGGGGACCTCCTGGGTCATCGAGTCCAACCCCCTGCTCAAGGCAGGATCTCCTAAACCATCTCAGACAGATGGCCGTCCAGTCTCTGCTTGAAGACCTCCATCGAAGGGGAACCAACCACCTCCCGTGGCAGCCTGTTCCACTGGTTGATCACTCTTACTGTTAGAAATTTTTTCCTAACATCTAAACTAAATCTTTTCCCCTGCAGTTTCACCCCATTGTTTCTAGTCCTTCCTTGAGAGAGTGAGAACAGGGCTGATCCCTCTGCCCTGTGACAACCCTTGAGGTATTTGTAGACAGCTATCATGTCTCCTCTCAGTCTTCTAGCTCCCGCCTTTCAAGACAAAAGGCTCAGTAGGCATGAGGAGGGATGATCCGTATGAACTTGATCATAAGAACATAAGAGAAGCCTTGCTGGATCAGGCCACAGCCCATCTAGTCCAGCATCCTGTCGCACACAGTGGCCCACCAAATGCTCACGGGCATCTCAAGCAGAGACAAGGACAAACCTTCTCCTGCTCTAGAGTCCCAGCAGATGGCCTTAGAGCGCCCCAGTTCTTCCCCCCCCCCAGCCTGAAGGATGCACCTAGGCATTCGTTCTAGTAGCCATTGATACATCTGTCATCCATAAATTTGTCTAACCCTACCTTAAAGCCATCCAGACTGGTAGCTGTTACCACCTCTTCCGGCAGCACATTCCATAAGCCGATGACCCTCTGGGTGAAGAAATACTTCCCCCTGTTAGATCATATTCTGCCTGTTTGTATAATCCCTAGTAATTGCCAGAAGATTGAAGAGCTGCATTTTGCTCAGTGGGTACAGGGGGATTTGATGTATGGTTTACTAATGCACCACTGAACTAATTGTTAGTACCCTTTTTCATAGCTCTTCAAGAGAAAGTAACTGAAATTGAAGCCGAGTTCCGCAAGGATCTGTCAGAAATGGAGAAAGGGCTCAATGAAGCACGAAGAGAGCACGCAAAAGCAGGTGAGAAGAAGGGAATGGGCTTCTTGGTGATTTTTTGGTGTTTGGGACAAAAACAGCTAGAAGCTGCTTGCTTTCTCCCCATGTTAAGAATAATTATCAGATCTTGGCCAATACATGGTATCCGATTAGCTTTGCATAACATTAAGATACCACTGAGGGTGAAACTTCAGTGGAAATTCATAGCCTTTTATGTTAAAGTTCAGCTGATTTTGTTTCAGTTTGGAAAATATATCAGGGAAATATTGGGAAATGTATCTGCAGCATATCTGGGAAAGATCTCTCCATGGTCTTCTGAGCCTAGCTACACATGATGTATAATATGCATTAGATCAGTTTGAGCAACTGGAAAAAAAATCACACTAAGAGATTGTTTTGAATGTGGAGTATTTGCCATGGAATCTGAGTGCTTTTTCCTGCAGAGCAAGTGCATTATTTTTTCTGTCTACCTTTTCTATGCCAGGCATGATTTTGTATACTTCAATCAGGTTGTCTCTTAAAAAGCCATCTAAGGCTGAAGAAGCCTAGACGTTGCAGCCTGATTTCATAAGGGAGGCGTTCTGGCTCCTTAATCATTTTAGTTGCCCTTTGCAGAACATTGGCATGAAGGCATTTTGTGGGGACCCACTGCCCAACTCTGTCCTGCCTCTCTGGTATCTCATCCAGAATCCACCTGATTCTAAATACCCCGGCCTATGAGTTGGCAGAGTTCAGCCACATTCAACCCCCCTCTTGTAAACAAGAGGCTTTTCTCTCAGCACTCTGCTGGCTTGTAGGGATATGTATCCCTCTCTCTTAAAGGCTCAGAGCACTGCATAAGCCAACAGTTAGAACTTCAGCACGAATGACTGAGGTAATGAACTTGAATTACAGTTTCCTTGAATACAGTTCTTAAAAGAATTCAAACTAGGTTTATTCCTTTCACTTATCCCTGATACAATCTCAACTTGTTTCATAATCAGGACTCCCTATCTATCTCCCCTCTGGTAAGTAGATTGTCACAAGCCCAGTTATCCCTGCCCATGCTCAAGTGAGTTACCCCAGGAAAGAACCACGAGCCCTGGCTGCAGGATCTTATATAGCCTCTGTTTGGGCTGCAGGCTTGCCCTGATTGGCTCTAGTAAGGAGCAAACTCACCCTCCCTCCGAGTCAATGTAAGCCACACCCTCCAATCACTTACTGGCAAAACAACGGGGGTTGAAACTGCAAATTACACACCTACCTTTACACTGCAGTCATCACACATTTCAAATGAGGAGTGGTGATGAAATGCCTGGACCCCTATCAGGACCTTGTGATCTGGATCAGATAGTGTCAGAGGCCATTATTAGCAATGGGACTAGTACTGGGGCTCCTATTCATAGAAGCTTTATAAAGAAGCATTTCCTCCTCTCCTAGGACCACTGACACTAAACTTGAACTGATTATTTTTCTAGTAAAAAAGATTGTTTTTACACCACAGCCTAATCCTGTCAGCCAGTACACACTTAAGCTGTAAAGGATTTTGCTCTTGGGCAAGAGCAATTATGGAATTGGTGTAGAATTGTGGGCACCCAAACTGAATACTTGATTGGATCAAGGTGTTACCAATTCCCAAATCCAGGAAGAGCACAGAGCTGTAAAGGAAGCTCTGAATCTCACAGAAAATCAAATTATAACACACACGCTGCTTTATACAGTCTTTTGCTTTCTATTCAGTCAGAAGGAAAATTCCAAAAATTCAGGGAAAAAAAGGTATAGATCGTTGCTTCCATTTATTGTATACTTTTCATAATTGATCAGGTACTACGTCTCTATGCGTTTTTAAGGCCTACATGACAAACTCAAAACCACTATGCTTTTATCTGGAATTGCTGTTTGTATCCTAATACAGTACAGTAAAAAACCCTGCAAACAGCATTTGCTCCTCCTGAATTAGATTTAAAATTTTCTGCAACTGTAGCATAGGAATATATTTTTCATAAATTTAAAAAAGTTAAAATTATAATTTCTTCAATTTTTTATTATCATTTTATGGCTACAAAGACATCCTGTTTACACACTTTGAATAGCCCTAAGGTTGACGAACTTCCTTGTTTACTTCACTCTGCCACCTAAACAGCCCGGCTTCCTCCCTGCCTTGAAAATAGGATTTGGGGTATAAAAATGAGTCCTGCCATCCAGTCATGGTCTCCGCTTTATCTTGCAATAGCTGCTCCAATGTTTCAGCAAGAGATGAGCTTCTAGCTGTCCCTGCAAGAAGCGGAACTTCATTCACTGTGTGTTTGGGTTCCAGAGAGCTGCAGGCAGCAAATCACTGCAAGGCAAGCCTAAAACTTGCTCTCCCCCACTCCCAAGTAGGTTTGCCATATTGATGCTAAGATACGAAACATTCTTCCTTAAAAGGTAGCCTAAAGAGAGACTCAACTCACGTTATATAGAAAGAGAGACGTTGTCATAACGCCTTCTAGCTAAAGAAATTCTTTGTGTAGTGGAAAAGGGAGATTGTGGGTTGACATAGTTAGTTCATTATTGAGTGGGGGGCACAACCAATAGGATTTGAACTGGGAGAGTCCCTGGAGTTTCTGCCTATGCCTAGCAAGCAAATTGTGATTTGGCTAAAAAAAATCCCTATGTGGCATGCCTAGAAAATTCTCTCACTTTCACTTCCTTTTTTTGCCCCATTGAGCGCCCTGTTGCCACTTCATCCTCAAAAATTCAAGCTATCTTGCTTGCAGAAATTAAGAATACCTCTTTGCTTCTGCCTGATAGGAAAACCAGCCATTGCCACATTTATTTCTCTCCTTTCCTTTTCTCTCTTCAATACATAGACTGTACCAAGTCTGTCTCTCTTTGCTAATACTTACAAGCAGATGACAAAGGCAAAACCTTCCCCTGCTCTCCATTCCCTGCAAATGGCCTTTAGAGGCCTCTTGCCTGAATCTCCAACCTGGAGGCAGTACCTGGCATCCCTTCTAGTAGCAATTGATATCCTTCCGCCATCAATTTATCTAATCCTTTCTTTAAGCTATGAAGCTTAAAGGGTTTCTCCTTGATGCAAGAGAGAAACAGATTCCACTCTAATGCAGAGCTAAAATGTGAGGTAATTGTATGTAACTAAGCTCTTCATTTAAGGCAGCCTCAACCTTTGCTTCTAAGTTTGTTTGTTGCGCACGTAATGATCTTCATTCATCTTTCTCTGTGACGCTACAGTTGTTGCCCTACGCCAGGCAGAGCGACAGGCAGCAAGAGACAAAAGCCGCAGTGAGGAACTAGCGAAGTTACAAGAATCTACGATGCAGCAGGAAATTACGCGGCTTGAAGGACGCCTGCAGGAGCTGGAAAGGGACAAAAATCTGCTGATGGTATAATAACCTAATATATTCTAATTGCGTAGCTGTTCTGCCCCATCGATGAACCCTGAATTTATTGAAGTTTGTTTCCTCCTCTGCCCAGGTGACGCTGAGGCAGGAAGGATTATTGGCTCAACATCGGCAAAACCGTCTGGCTGCCATCCAGACTTCAGCAGGAGCAGCTGGGAAGGCAGCAACTGAGTTTTCATCAAAAGGTATCAAATCTTTCCTCCAGAGGCCACAGTATACCAAGCTGTCTGCTCTTTCCACACCATTGCTTCCATATGCACAATCATTTGCAATTCTTAATAATTACTTCCTATGTTACTATTCCATGGCGTTGGCCACAACTGAATAACAATGACGGTTCTATTCAAATCACTTCCTTCCCAATTTTTTTTACACTAATCCTTTGTTCATACCAATGCAGTTTGGATTTTCATTTATAAGGTTTATGTTCATTATTGTAGCTGCATTTCATTACACAAACCAAAATTCCCAGAAGGAGCCAAAATCAGTATAGATTTGTGATTTTCTTATTGCTTCTCCACGCTTGACTTATAGATGGTGCTCTTGAACAGATAAATACTGCACACAATCCCCTTGTCTCCAGCCCTTTCCTGGGGTGTTTTTCCACTGTCACTAGAAGTACCCATTAAGTACCCATTTAGTGACAGTGGAAAAACACCCTGGTCACTCCACTCATGGCCAGTGGGAAGGTCCACCTCCAGCAACAAATCAGTGGTGCAACCGTAGGGGTACTGTAGTGGAAGCGATTCTGGTTCAGCTTCCACAGGCACATAGTAGGGTCTTGGTATTTGGATGACAGTTGCGGAATGGGAGCACTCATGAGCGGCAGAACAGAGTGGAGTTCTTTTCCTGGAACCTCATTTCCATGGTTTTGAGAATGGGCAGATTCCATTGATTTTGTTAGCTTCAGATTGGTAGCCATAACAAAAGGAGTTTAGCTTTGGATTTGGCTTCCTTTACGGTTGTGGATGTAGGGGTGGAAACAATTTTATTAGAACATTCAGCAGCTTCGTGTTGTGTTGATTATGTTCTTCTAGTGGGGGATGTCCTCTGCTTGGTGGCTGAGGGTTTGATGTGATTGAAGCTGCTGTGAAACATGGCCATTTCTGCGAGAATCCAGTTTTGCCTATCACGTTCTGCCAGCTGGCTACTCACCCTTCTAGTCTGGGTGCAAGCAGGATCCCTGTTACGTGCCTACCATCTTATCTTTTTGACAAAGCTGGTTAGAAAAGACAAGAGTTGGTTTTCATACCCTGCTTTTCTCACCCCTAAGGGGATTCAAAGCTGCTGATGAACCTTCTGTTCTTCTCCCCACAACAGATACCCTGTGAGGTAGGTGGGGCTGAGAGAGCTCAAAAAGAGAGCTGGGACTAGCCCAAGGTCACCCAGCTGGCTTTGTGTAGGAGTGCAGACTTGAACAAAGTCATAAAAGTCTGGTACTCTACCTGCAAGACCAAAATGACTCACTATTTGTATTTGACTCACTTTATGGTATTAGACACGCATGGTGATTTTTAAGGGAACATAGAATGGACTTGGAACAAATTATAATTTTCCCCACTCCAATTGCTTTAATTATCCAGATTTTTGCTGAAGTCCATTTTCAGGAAATAATTATGTACAGATAAGGATGGAGTAGTGTATTCTTGGTGAAGCATGGTATAAAAATGCAAATAATGAATAAATACTGCCATTCTCCTCTGCACGCCCAGACTATTCTTACCCAATTCTGTGTGGCACATTCCTTTGAATTCCATTAATTCCACCCTCTCACAGGCTTTTCTCCTCCTTCTCACAGAATCTCTGTTTGCTGTGCTGGATGACCTGCAAGTCTTGGGAGCTGCTATAATGGATGAAGAAGAGGAAGGCATAATAGACAAAGAGAGGCATGCTAATGCAGATTCATAAAGTAGACTTTGCTGATGGGAACAAAATCAGCTTGAAAAGCCAGGTTGTATGAGTGGACAGTTTATTATTTGTAAATAAAAACTATTATTTTGTAAATAAAAGAAATGGGTATGCAAACGTGTGTTTGGCATGTCCTGTTTTCTCAGCCACGTGTTTTAAAGACTAATACTTCCTTCTAAATGTTGCTGTCTTTCCCAGAGCAGCTGGAAGTCCCCAGCTGCCAACGAGTTTTACTAAATATTAGTCTTGATGACAACAGAGGAGATGATCAGGTAATATCTTTATCATTCCCAGCTTTAATTAGTCAGCCTAATTATTCCTACATACAACCTTACCTTAAAAAGCCAGGTGTGTCTTATTGGCTGGCTTATTTTTTGCCAAATCGTTTATTCTCAAGAACAGGCCCTTTTGAGTTTTCTTACAGGGGAGATAAATGGAGCAGAATTGATACTTGGGTTCAATCAGACACCCTCAGGCTTGATTACTGATGAATCCAATTACTCAAATAGAACATTTGCAGCAATGTGGAGTAGGCTTAAAGGTCTCAACAAACACACTATGCCTTGATCTAAATAAATTCTGGAAGAGATGAAAAATATGGAAAGATAACGGTCTGGAAAGGGTTACAAAGCGCTCTGTGACTCCAGAGGATCACAGTGATAGCCATTATCTCCAAAGGAAGAAAAATTGAAATAGTGGTGATACTTCCCACAAGCGGCATAGCTACCAAAATTTCACTAAGAGCACATGGACAGCTTATTCTGGAAGTCACAAGAGAACCCAGCTGAACAACTTAACAAACTGCAGGCTTTGTCTCAGATAAGGTCAGCATTTGACCATCAGAAAGACACTATGAAAAAATAGTGATAAGCCGGACTCTTATCTGGGAATACTGGGTTTGATTCCGCCCTCCCCCATGAAGACAACTGGGTGACCTTGGGCTAGCCACAGCTCTCTTCTGAGCTCTCACAGCCCCACCTACCTCATAGGGTGTTCTGTTGGGAGAATAGAAAAGCTTTGTCAGCCGCTTTGAGTCCCCTTAAATGGGTGAGAAAAGCGGGGTACAAAAGCCAACTCTTCTTCAAATGTGGTGGTGCTAGTGGGATTAGAACATATTGCCAGACCCAGATCAAAATGGAAAATGTTTATTCAGAGTCACCAGTAACTGATCAACAACAGAGGATGCAGGTTCACACTTGAGGTACTAAAGCAAAGTGACAAGGCAGGGTGCTTCTAATGCCATTTGCTGGGAATCAAGAGCAGGAGGTTTGACCTTGTCTCTGCTTGAGATTCCCGTGCGCAGTTGGGCCACTGTGTGCGACAGGATGCTGGACTAGATGGGCTATGGCCTGATCCAGCAGGGCTCCTCTGATCTTATGTTCTGAGGCTGTTTTCTGTCAATGTTAAATAACACACCTTTGGCATAGCTAACGGGAAGAAAATTACTGGTCACTTTGTTGATGTGTTCTCTCGCTCTCAAGGTGGACTGAAGCTGGATTAAACCTCAAGCGCAACCACAGCCAGAGTCCCTAAAGGAGCAGCCCTTACTCTTTTTGGAGGATGAACAGGGAGAGCGAGATGTTGCCTTGTAACGTTTCTGAAGAAAACGATGACTTTTCATTGCTTGGGGCTGAAGCAGCTTCGACAGGATGCTCTCCTCACCTTGACACACAGTTGGTGCTGTTAAAATTCTCAGAAACAAATGAAAAACACGAATAGCCCAACCTTTGGAGGAAGTAAATGGTTTGTTACCGGCGGGATTTTAGGTGTTTTCAATGCTTCTACATTTGTTATATCGCACTGCTGGATTTGCTAATTTGTTACCCTATTCTGAAAGTGGTTTGAAGCCCTATTAAAACAAATGT
>MTQE01003545.1:626322-637844 GCA_014337955.1 Aspidoscelis marmoratus
TCCACCTTTTCTATACCGTGCATAATTTTATATACTTCAATCAAGTCCCCACTTAAACTGCAGTGGTGAAGAGGCCTAGACATTGCAGCCTGGTTTCGTAAGGGAGGTTTTCCAAACCATTAATCATTCTGGTTGCCCTTGCCTATGGGCCTTGGGGAATTGCAGACTCTTTGGCATGTCATTTACATACAGGCTGAATAACAAAGGTATGAGAATACAACCTTGGAGCCCAGTTTGGTTTAGTGGTTAAGGAGCCGGACTCTTACCTGGGAATACCAGGTTTGGTTCCGCACTCCTCCATGAAGGCAGCTGGGTGACCTTGGGCTAGTCACAGCTCCCTTTTGAGCTCTCACAGCCCAGGGTGTCTGTTGTGGGGAGAAGGATAGAAAGCTTTGTCAGCCGCTTTGAGTCCCCTTAAATGGGTGAGAAAAGCAGGATAGAAAAGCCAACTCTTCTTCTTTAGTTTCAGCAGCTTTTACAATCTGGTCCATTAATAACACCTGTGAGGGGGAGTTTGTTACAATATTTGCTGATTGGTCCAACTCGTTGCTTATAGAATAAAGTTTTGTATAAATGTCCACAACTGTGTTTGCAGTCAGGAAACAATATTTTCTAAGCATTTCATGCAGGAAATTTTGGTCAAGGTCGCAAACCTCACTATCTTCTGGCACGTTGTCGGGCTGAGCGTGAGGAAGTTTCCAAGGACATACCAACCTTCTGCCGTCTCATCTTGCCTGCCGGTAAGCTAGAATCTAGAGTGTCCTTTAGAGGACAACGTACCTTTCTATCTGCTACTCAAGATGTAGTAGCTGTGCTAGGTTGTGTTTAGTCTCCTATGTCAAGCATAGCAAATTTGTTTGGAGAAGCAAATGATAGCAGCTCACTCATGGTGTCTTTTAAAATCTCCTTCTCCATCCATAGAATCTTTCACTCAGCGCCTCTGGGCTTTCCCTGGAACATTTGATCTTATTTTTCTTCCCCGTAGCAAAGAGTGTAAGGTAATGGGATCCAGAAGTGTGTCAGCAGTTCCTTTTAGGATTTTATTTTTAAAAAGGAAATTAAAATAGAGAATAAAGTACAAAATGTACCATAGATAAAATGTACAGGGCTCTAAAGAAGAAGAACAGTCGGCTTTTCTAGCCTGCTTTTCTCAACCAATTAAGGGGACTCAAAGCAGCTGGCAAACCTTCTGTTCTCCCTACAACAGACACCCTGTGAGGTAGGTGGGGCTGGGAGAGCTCAGAAAAGAGCAGTGACTAGCCCAAGGTCACCCAGCTGGCTTCATGGAGGAGGGTGGAATCAAACCCGGTATTCCCAGATAAGAGTCTTGCTCCCTAAGCACTAGCTCAAACTGGCTCACTAAAAAAGCACGTATCACTCTACGTTGTCGGGCTCCGGCTCTCATAATTAGCAGAGGTTCTGTATTATGCTGATAAGTGTCCCCACAGGAGGACCACTGTGACTCATGCTGCCGTCACTGCACTGTTTGTGCTTTTTCTTTTCTAGCCCAGGTGATAAGGCACCTGCAGTCGGCAAAATAATGGTGCACGTTTCCATGAAAAGTTCTTGTTTCTAGGGAAGAGGCAAAGATTATTTTGTCCTTTTCTTTCTTTCTTTCTTTCTTTCTTTCTTTCTTTCTTTCTTTCTTTCTTTCTTTCTTTCTTTCTTTCTTTCTTTCTTTCTTTCTTTCTTTCTTTCTTTCTTTCTTTCTTTCTTTCTTTCTTTCTTTCTTTCTTTCTTTCTTTCTTTCTTTCTTTCTTTCTTTCTTTCTTTCTTTCTTTCTTTCTTTCTTTCTTTCTTTCTTTCTTTCTTTCTTTCTTTCTTTCTACAATACAGGAATGCTTGCCAATTTCAGTTCCTAGCAGAGATCTCTCTTTTATATATTGATATTTACATTTATATTTACATTTATGCTGGTGATCAACCTGCGTTCTGCAAAAAGAGGTATACAGAGAGGGGAACTTTTTGTACCTTTATTAGCCATGATGCCCAGTGCACATCTGGGATGCACTGGGGGTCACACTGGCTGCTTTACTCATAATGTATCTAACTTAAGTATCAGCTGCTTTACGGCCCCCGGAAATGGCAAGAGATTTCTTGCTGTAGCCACCCCAATTAGGGATGTGCATGAATGTATTTTTGACATTCGAATCCGAGCAGATTCAAATCTGATTCGATTCGAATATTTAAGATCCAAATGTTATAAAGTCCCATTCGAATCTGCAACATTCGAATCCGTATGTTTGAATGTTAGATTCGTATTTAAAGATACGAATATTGAGGACATTCATATTTGTTATACGTATCTGTGTGCATTCCATAAAAATCCGTATGCATCCCATATTATCCCGTATTTTAAGCACAAAATACGTATAATTTTCGCACAGATTCGTATATGACAGATTTGAATTATTTGAAAATCTGTATCGGATTTTCAAAAATCTGTACTTGAGTTTGAATGTGGAAATTCGGATTTTTTAAAATCCGATTCGAGTTCGAATGCTGACATTCGTCGGATTCAAATTGAATTTTTGAATTTTCGTGCACATCCCTAGCCTCAATGAAACAGGCTTGTTTTGTAAGTTGCCTTCAGTATTACTGTGGGCCGGTGCAAAAATGATGCATGACCACTGACAGAGAAGGACGGAGGCCTTAAAAGGTAGCATTTAAGAAGGGACCTGATTGAAGTATATAAAATCATGCATGGTATAGAAAAGCTGGATAGAGACAAATTCTCTATCACACAACACTAGAACTGAGGGGCATCTATGAAGTTGATGGGCAGGAGGGTTGGATCCGACAAGGGGAAGCATTTCTTCACCCATGGGGGTCATCGGTTTATGGAATTTGCTGCCAGAAGGGGTGGTTATAGCAACGAGGCTAGATGGCTTTAAGGTACGGTTAGACAAATTTATGGATGACAGATGTATTAATGGCGACTAGAATGGATGCCTAGATTCTGCTCCCAGTTTGGAGAGACTGGCAGGCTTCCTCTGGAGGCTGTTTGCAACTATTTGAGAGCAGGTGACGTTTTTGCTTTTGTCTTCTGCTTAAGAAGCCCAGAAGCAAAAGGTGGACCACTGTGTGAGACAGGATGCTGGACAAGATGATGTGTACCCTGATCCATCAGGGCTACCCTTATATCCTTTATGCTCAGCAGCTCAGCTGCTGACAGGTATGTTTGGCTGGATGTACATCATACCAGTTTTAAAAATATGTGCACTGCCTCTTTATGTGCTACTGAAAAGGCATCTGCACAAACTGGTTAATTTTGTTTATATTTGTTTGCATTTTTATCCCGCCTCATACCCAAGGGTCTCAGGGTGGCTTACAACACATAAAACGAGCACATTAAAACCATGGCAGTGTCTGAATGTGGGGAGGAAAAGGCTGTTCCTTTATACCACGGTAAAGAGGTGTGTCTTCACAGCTTGTCTAAACACATAGAGTGAAGGTGCCTGACACACCACAAGAGGGAGACTATTCACCAGTCTGGGAGCCACCACTGAAAAGGCCTTATCCTGGGTGCCACTGCTGTGAGTGGTGGTACAGCCAGAAGGACCCTCCAGATCTTAGGGCATGGACAGGTCAATATGGAAGGTGTTGCTTTAGATATTTGGGGTCCAAGCCATTTAGAGCCTTATATGTCAAAGTTAACACCTTGAATTGGGCTTAGTAGTGAATCAGCAGCCAGTGCAACTTTTTAAAGATCAGTGTGATGTACGTCTGGGCAGCTGTCCTGGTCAGCAGTCTAGCAGCTGCATTCTGAACCAGCTGCAGTTTCTGAGCCGTCTTCAGAGGCAGCCCCATGTAGAGTGCATTACAGTCATCCAGTCTGGAAGTTACCAGAGCCTGGATAACTGTGTCCAGAAGGAGCTTTAGGTATCAAAACAGTCAGAGGACCAGCTTTTCAAGGTCTCACACCTTACACGTCCAGCCCTCTGTGAAGACAAGGAGCAAGTGAACGCTCACTGAGATCAGTTGTTCGCCTCTATTGCTTTCTCCAGATACCTCACTTCCCAGCATGCTTTGCAGTGTGCAGTGGCTGAGGCCTCACAGGGCATACAATGATGCCAGTGCACAGTCTGCTGTAATCCTGCAGTTGCCAGGCCCTCACAGCCCCTGCCAAGCCTGAACTGGCAGGCAGGCACCATGTGAAGGCCCAGCAGCAGCCATGTTGTCATGGCATCAGCAGGCGATATCATTGCAAGCTATGTGTGGCCCCTTCCCTTCCTAGTTGCAAAGCCTGCTGGGAAGGGAAGCAAGTAGCCTGGGAAGAGCAATGGGCCTCAAGATGTTTTATTGTGAAGCCCTGGACCAGGTTGTGGACTCTTGGATGCAAATGGTCCAGGAGGACTTTCATGCTGGGGTGCTGGACACAAGCATGAGGAATTTGGCCCTTTTTAAAATCCTTTTCAATCTATGGCTATAGGGTAGGAGGGCTTGTGTGAGTTGCCTGTTGTGGGGATCATCCAGAAAACATCCTAGTAGAGCAACGTAGCCAGAAGCGCTTCCGTTTCCTGCCTTGGACATTTTGATCTCATCAACTCCGGCTTGATAAGGCAGGCTCCTCAGTCAGCATTTGATTAAATCTGGGCTTTTGTGGCTATGTAAATCGAGGTGTCTAGAACCCATTATACCCACTGGCATATTGAGTGAGCATTGTACAAGCAGCTGGATAAAGATAAGAGCATAAGAGGATCCCTGCTGGGCCAGGACACCACCCATCTAGCCCAGCATCCTGTCTCACACAATGGCCCACCAATTGCTTCTGGGTTTCCCAAGTAGAAGACAATCTTCACTTGGCTCTTGACTCCCTGCCAATGGCCTTGAGAGGTATAGTGCCTGTCTCTCCAGCCTGGAAGACAAACCTAGGCATCCATTCTAGTAGCCACTGATAAACCTACAATCTGTGAGTTTGTCGAACCCTTTCTTAAAGCCATCCAAATTCATTTTCCTGATCTCTGTTCCTCCTGAACTGCTGGACTTTGACTGTGAATTCTTGACTTCAGCCAGGGCCTTTCCCTGCCCAGGCTGCTATCCTCTCTCCATTTCAGAGCGTGGGGGAGTGAAGACAACAGACAGAGTAATATAGAATTGGTCCTGGATCAACATTATGCTTTCTCACAGGTTTGTTCGCTTAGTATCTCTGAAGTTTTGATGTTTTATTTCTGATTTGCTACACCATCTTGAGACCATCTGGGCGGCAGGTAGAATAAAATCATAATATAAACAAGAGGAGCACCCCTACTGAAATGTGATGTGGCAAGAGAATGGTCTGGCATGGAAAACGCTACCTTGGATCAAGAGCCACTGACCCATGAGAAATGAAAAATAGACAAGAGTTGGGTCCCTTCCAGATTAGCAGATAAAAATCCGCGGTTATAGAAAAATTTGCAGCTTCTGCGAAGCGATGGTTCGTGGTCCCCACTCCCAATGGAGGTCCGCAGCTTCCTCCTTGGCAGCTGTGAAACTTCCATGGCACGCACATCACATGGGATGGGGCAGCCAATGGGAGCTGTCGTTGGTCATTTCTCACCATTCTGTCAGGATGGTGGGGAACTTCAAACTTACCTGATACTGCAGAGCAAGTGTTGATCATTCCGCAGTAGATAAATTTGATTGAAGTGGCGGCGGCTTAATGTGCAGCTACTACAAAGTATCAGGTGTCAGGTATGATGCCCACACACCAACTGTGCATCAAAATGTGCAGTATCCCCCAGTCTGGACACACCCTTGGAACCTGTGAGAGAATGTGGTCCTGTGCTAGCTCACCTTCAGAGGAGTCCTGCTGCTGGGTTGGGCCACAGCCCATCTAGTCCAGCGTCCCATCTCACACATGGCCCACGAGTTACTTTTTGGCTTCTCAAGAGGAAGACAAATGCAAAACCTTCACCTGCTCTCATATTCCTGCAGATGGCCTTCAGAGGCTTCCTGCCACAGCATCATATTACCATAATTCACCGAGTCAACAATTTTCAATGCTTTCTTTGCCTGATTGTGATATTATAGTCTTTGGATTCCTCCTCTCCTGCTGATTCACTTTGTCTACATGTGCCAAGGTATGCTGTGACAAAATGGGATCCAACCACTCCAATCTGATCCGCTTCCAAGACTTTCATTCAGCCCCAAAAGATTCCGCTTTGGTTCCAGACAAAGGACGTGTTGTTGGTTAACCCTTAAGTTGTGGCTGACTGCACATGCACCTCTATGCAGTTTTCTTGGCAGGGATACAGAAATGGCTTGCTACTCATTACTTTTTGCCTGATTGTGATATTAATAGTCTTTGGATTCCTCCTCTCCGGCTGATTTGCAGACAAATTTATGGATGACATATGTATCACTGGCTACTAGAATGGATGCCTAAGTACATCTTTCAGGCTGGGGGGACAAGCAGGATGCTTCTAAGGCCATTTGCTGGGATTCGAGAGCAGGAGTAGGTTTGCCCTTGTCTCTGCTTGAGATGCCCATGGGCAATTGATGGGCCACTGTGTGAGACGGGAGGCTGGACTGGATGAGCTGTGGCCTGATCCAGCAGGGCTACTCTTACGTTATGTACTCCTGAGGAGAGGCTAGGAATTGAACCCGTAATTCTCTGCTTTCCAGGGAGTTTCCTCTACTCAGTTTCTCTTATCTATAAAAGAGGTTTTGCCACTGGTTTCTCTTGGCTACTTTCACATCCATCCTGAAGACTGTTTTGAAGTGGCTTTCCAGTGTGCTCTAGAAACCTAAGTCCTGCCCAGATGTAAGGAATATAGCACCACTTCTGCTTCACCCCCCCCCCCACCACCAAAGGGCTAAACAGTATTGCTGGAAAACCCAGCACTGTTCACAGATTTTCCAGCAAGAGCACTTTTTAACTTACCTTCTGGACAGAACTGCCATCATAGCTCCATTCACTACACATGCGTTGAGGCTGAAACAGGCATCCAGGCATGTGTGGAGGTATCAACATGCATATCCAAGCATTCTGGATGCCCAGAGATGCACATGGTAGTAAAACACACAAAGATATCACCAACCATGGCATTGTCTAGGCAGGGGGAAGAAGGAGAGTTGGCTTTTATACTCTACTTTTCTCACCCATTTAAGGGGACTCAAAGTGGCTGACAAACCTTCTGTTCTTCTCCTCAGGAGGGAGCTGTGTCTCTCCCCAAGATCACCCTGCTGGCCTCATGGAGGAGTGCACACGGGAACCAGGAAACTACCAGATAAGAATCTGACACCCTGACCACAAGCCGAAACGGGCTCATGGAGGAAGAATTTCCCACATTACTGCCTCCATCTGCAGTCTTGAGGTGCCTCTTGAAAGAATCACATCTTTCTCAAGTATCCTGTTGTGCCAGAAGCCCACCTGGATGACATTGTTCCAACAAAATTTTTTTTCAAGCCTTGGATTTGTCTCCTCTTTGCTGATGCCTCCTTATAATGATAAACACTTTTCAGGGTGTATTTCCAGATATGGATGGCGATTTTAGCATCACCCTCTTTGCATTTGGACTAATGACACAGCGCCAGCACAGTAAAAAGCTACCGGGCACATGGTTTGCTTTATTACAGAGATCTCAGCATGCATATAAGGCATCTAGACTATATTGCACCATGCAGTAGATTGTAGAAACTACATGGTTTATTTATTATTATTACTGTTAATATCTAGGAAAGTTCAAAAACTGCTTTCTGGGAACAAAGAGATCAGAAGTTTTTAAAACCATGACAACCAGACTAACCTCTTTCAAAATGCAAAGAAAGCTCACAAAATTCACTTTAAGAGGAAATGAAGTCCAGAGTGGGCTGTTAACAATTCTTAAAAACGTGACCATCCCATTTAAAGAAAAACAGACTATAAGGGGCATACACAACATGAACCCACAAATAGACTTCTTCTAGTAGACAAATGGAAGAAAAATATTCTAAACGCCACTCCATAAATCTTACTTTGTTCTATTTTCTTCTCTTAAGAGATTTTCCCCTCCCTTGGAGAAATAAACCAGTTTGGTGAGGAGGGAATATCAAAGGTAGAAAGGAAGGAAACCCTCCTTTATGCTTAAAGGACAGCATGGAAAACCCCACGCAATAGCAAAATATTTTCTCCCATCCTTATCGTTTGCATTGCTAGAGGTTGATGCCTTTTAAGAAACAGGTTGAAAGGATCTCTTCCAGACCTATACTTTATGGCACAAAAATGTCTATGGTGTGCAGGTCCATGAAGATGCACAATAAAGTGAGGGCAATGTTTATACTATTTCCTTGGAAACTCAGAAAGGCGATTAGGGTAGAGAAGCTAAGGAGGTGTAACTGGGGCTGCAAAGGAAGTTGAAGGAAGATGGAATGAACAATTCCATGGAAATCCCTTCATTTTCCTGCCCCAGGCTCTCACCCTATGCTATTGAATGATGATTTTAGGTATCTGCAATGTTACTACTGTTTGTGGTGTATTTTTCAAGAAATGCAGTTTGTTTGTTTTCTCTGGGGCTTGTAGGGTGCAATACTCCCTTCTTTGTATGGCACTGCATCTCAGAAAGCCCTGTTAAAAATAAATATTAAGCATGACCTTTGTAGGCAAGTACTCCAAGATGAAATTTATAAAAAAAAAACACTGCAGGTTAACCGGAATTAATGTGTGAGAACAATTCAGTAACTTTTTTTTTAGACTTGTCCCCTGAGATAGCAGAGGAACAAACCAAGACCATGTGGGAGATGGATTGCTGAGCTGGGCTTCCCTTCCGGTCACCATCTTAGTTTTCTTAAACAGGAAGCTCCACAGAGCCAAGTCAGAGGAGGAGGTAGTAGATTTGGTTCTAGTCCTGGCAGAACTACAAGCGGAGCACAGACTCAGTGAGGGTGGGGACATCCTGGAGGAGGGAACTGGACAAGAGGAATGGAGGGAGAAAGCAAAGGCAGAAAGAGAAAAGAAAATGTGTGGGAAATAATATTGCAAGAACAGAGGGATATTAAAAGAGCACACTATAATAGTAGCAATAAAGAGTAGGCATTAGTTGAAGAATATGGGGATAAAATAGGACAGCGTTGGAGGGGAAGGGGGCTCTAGAGGAGTACGTTTGAATAAGGGGAGAGACGACATGCTTCAGATAGGCGGGGCCTTTCCACACTTGGCCCCTGGTAGCCTTGTAGATAGAGGATCTACACTCGAAGGAGCCCATTCCAAATCAGAAACGGCTTCTTCCATGCAGGAGCACACGGCAAGGCAGCTACATGTGGAGCGCAACTGAGTGCTCCACTCATGCACTTACCTTAGCCTTTCTCAGCTCCGGTGAGGTCCATCCTCACCCCTTCCAGGTGTTGGAGGGTCACATGCCACACAAGCGCACTGGCACATCAGGTGACGTTAGATGCGTGTGTGCATGTCACCATTGTGACGGTGAGGGCATCGGCTCACCTGGCACCAACATCGGGACTTAAAATGGCGGCACCCAGACGTGTGTCTGCACTTAACTCTCGCGACGCATGGGGAGAGAGATGGTGTTTACTAGCATTCATGTGGGCAAGTTCACTTTTCCCATCACCTGGATGGGAAAGGAAGTTCGAATTTGACCGAGGTTTAAGGCTAGAGTGGCTAAAACTGGCAATCTTTCATCAATTGTTTACAGCAACAAGAAAATGGCTTGTTAATTTCAGGTTTCATGGGCTAATAAAAGTGTAGCGTAAAAGGCCTAACTTACTCCATATTTCATTTTAAAGGTTAACATCTCTGAATGATTTTTCTGTCTTGGAAAAGCAGATGTGTCTGAGTCACTGCAGGCTGAGATGACCTTGGAGCTCTCTGGGGCCATGACATCCTAAAGTAGTTACAGCTGGGAAGTTAGAACCAGCAAAAGGGAGATAATACCAAGTGACCTTTTCAGTTGGGATGGGCAATCTCTCCATCATCATCTTCTAGAATTTTCTTAGTTTATTATTATGCTGTTGGCTGTTTAGGGGTCACCTGATGTTCTATCCAACTTTCTACTTAAATCATGTGTGAAATGGATCCTTTATTCTGCTTTCGTCTTGTTCTGAACCTCCTTTTTTGCTGGATGAAACTAAGCTGCATTCACACACCTCTTAAGTTTTAATCCAGCTTCAGTCCACTTTCAGATTGAGAGAATACATCAGCAACATATAAAGCTGTTTTCTTTCAGCATTATCTAATTGGGAAAAACCACCTTTGGATTAGATAAAGAGGAAAGAAAGTGATTAGTTACTTTGTTGATGTATTCTCACTCAGAAAGTGGCCTGAAATTGAATGAAAACAGGTGTGAACACAGCATGAGTTTTGGATCCCACAGTCACTGTGGAGAGATGATTTTGCTTGCCAAGATTTTGCTTAATTTTTCCTCATTGCAATTTAATGCTACTACTCAAGTTTTGATTTTTATTTTAATAAAACATTTTATTTCAAACTTCGCCTGTTTCTTCAGAATGTCTGGGAACAGGGGCTTTTGGTGACAAGGTTCGGTCATTCAATCATTACAAAAAAAAACCAATTGCGAAAGAAGAGGGAAACAAAAGTTATCAAAATATACTAGAGCAATAACACAACAGAAAGGAAACTGGGAGTCCTTATAACAAAGAGAGTAACCTGCTTGTGATCTCAATATTGTGTTACTGAAGTATGTTTTAAACTCCTTTGGAAAATAATACAAATTATTTTAAAAATAATAATAAAAGCAATTATGAAAGATACAGTATTGGAAGGGTAGATAATTGTGGCCTGCATTTTCTTGACATGCTTATGCATGAAAGAGTGTGACTGCACTTTAATCAATTAATTAATTGAAGTGAGAGGTTAAGAAACCAAAAGTGACTTATTTTAATTAATTAATTAATTAATTAAAAGGAGGAAGAGGTTAAGAAACAAAAAGTGACTGGAAGGAGCCCTCCTTAATGAATGGTACCCGGAGGGGGGGGGGTTGTATTTGAAAGCCTCTTCAACTGGAATGCATTGGGTGACCCACAACTGCAGAGCTTGATGCTGCGGAAACGAAGGGGTCCCCCTCATGGAAAGGGGGGATGTAAACGAATGCAGCTGTGTTGTAGCCTTGGGGCGGCGAGGCCATCTGGTGGTGGGCCGGACTGAGCCCTGGGGGCGGAGCTTGGAGTGCCCCGTGGGGGAAACCTGGTGGTAGAACAGAGCCGTCGTATTCGTCCCGAGAACCAGCTCCCAGGTTGCGCTTCCCCTTCTGGCGGCGATTGCAAAACCAAACACGGACGACCTGCAGTGGTGGGGAGGGAAGCAAGAAGGCTAGAACAGGTTACAATTGAAGCAGATCTCCCCATCCAAAACACTGACACTCAAATGCTCCATTTTGTGAATTGGCTTTGTCGGCCATCTTGGCCTGCCTTCGGGCATGACCTTCTTTTCCATGGGACAAGCCGCCCACCCTGGCTGGAATCCTAAACACCCTGTGGCAGATCCTCTTGTCCCAAACTAGCGGGACCCAGGAAGGATCAACAGTAATCAATTACAGTAGAACAAGAAAGAATACAACTTGGAAGAGAAATACAGGAATATTTTAGAT
>MTQE01003545.1:664926-689381 GCA_014337955.1 Aspidoscelis marmoratus
GTCCCCATGCAAACTGCGCTAAACCCCTGCATGGGGAAACAGCATCTTTTCCTCTCCGCCCCTTCTCTCCTGATAGGAAGCCGGGTTGACGTCACCAGCACCTGTGCCGCCCGCTGTAGCGATGACAGGGAAATGCCACCCAACACCTCCTTCCTCGATCTTGACACATAGGGCTGAAAGGCAATAATAATAATATGATAATAATAAAAATAATATTAAAAAGCCGGATCACTTTGTAAAGCTGCTACAGGGTTTGGTGGCAGTTTAGTGGAGGTGCCGCCGCTGCAGCGATGACAAGGACACGTCACCCAATGCCACTCCCCCTTTTGGCGGCACATAGAGCCGAAAGGCAATAAAAATATAATAATAATAAATGAAAAAAGCCAGATTGTTCTGCAAAGCTGCTATGGGGTTTGGCGGCAGTTTACCAGAGGTGCACACTTCTGCTCCACCAGGTACAGCAGGGTAGCACATGTGCAGAATTTAAATTAAATTATCATGCCTGGCTTGGCGATCGGGGAGCGGGGTTGGAATAATGGTCATAGAAAGGGACTTGTGGGATGGCAATTGCATCTTTTGCTAGAAAACTGGAGCGCTCAGTTATTGTATGCACGTTCCAGAAGCTATTTATCTTGCACATTTCACCTGGCTTGGCAATCAGGAAAGGGGGGTGGAATAATGGTCGTGGAAAGAGACTCGTTTCTGTTCAGTCACCATTTATTGCCAAAAATGCCCAAACAGTGGCCATCCCCAATGTGCAGGACAGCAGCAGCAAGCACAGGACGTGAAACCCCACCTGTTAATGTCATGAGCATCAATCTCCCCCCCAAATAGCCCAGGAGCCCCACCATGCATGGACTCAGCCTCCAAAATGATGCAGACTCGGCTGCCAAACTGTAGCTAGAACAGTTTTCTAGGGGACTAAATTTAGGGTGGATTTGGGCCTTTTGGTCTCCATATACTGTAGTCCAGTTAGGGGGCTTTGCATGAGGATGCTCCTTACCGAATTCAGATTTGATTCAGACTATATAGTGCATGGGGACACAGCCTGAGGCTGGATAGGAAACCTCTATGCAGTTTTCTTGGCAGAGATACAGAAGTGGTTTGCCATTGCCTACTCTTGAGAAAAAAGGCCAGGGATCAGACTGGCCACTTTCTTCTTTCCAGGCAGTTTTGTCTATCCCTGAGCTATAGTCACTTTCCTGAAAAAGAGGGATTATAGCATTAAAACGACTCCTCTGCTTCAGAGGATAACTACCACTGAGCTAGCTAGCTCAGCTTTTCCCCCTGGGAAGTAAAGGAGGGTGGGACTTTTGGTGCATTTGGTTGGAGTCTGCCTTCAGGGGTTTGTTTACTATTGGACTCTATGCATATTGCTGGCCTCAGTTTGCATGTGATGAGGAGGACACTAAAGAATTGTTTTCAGTAGCATGCCAGAGCTAAACCCCAATTTCACGGCCCTTAAAAAAAAAGCTTTTTTTTTTTTTGCATTTGAGTGCTTTTACCCAGGGAAAGTTGTTCTGTGCATGCAAGAGGAGCCCATTGTCTTTACAAATCTACCACAAATGACCCAGAGATCTATGTGTAGATTCGGTCCCACCTCCTGCATGTTTTTGATCTGTCCTTTTAGGACGGTGGAGAAAATTTCTCTAATATGGATATTTAACAACACCTGGCATTGCAGCTCTCTGTCGCTCCTCATTTTGCTAGTCTTGTGTCGCTTGGTATTTTAATGCAACTAGAGAGTTTTGTAATCCACTCACAGGGGATCAAGTCAAGGACATCAGGATCTAAATACAAAATAATGTCGGTTGTGGAGAAGCATGGCGACACTGTGCCCCAGCCAGTATGACCTGTGAAGAGAAGCAACTGAGTTTACAGTCCAATATCATCCATGGGAAACTAGATTTTCAATCTAGTATTCAGAGGTTCATATATAACTCATGCTTTTTTCACTACCTGCAGGTTGGAGAGACAGGCAGGATGCCCCTCAAAACCATGTGCAGAGAGTCGAGAGCTTTGCCCTTCTCTTCTGGGGCAGTTGGAAATAGCTTTGCCCTTGTCTCTGCTTTAGATGCCCATAAGCAACTGGTAGACCACTGTGTGAGGCAGGATTCTGGACTAGATGGACCGTGGCCTGATCCAGCAGGGCTCCGCTTATATTATCATGTTTAATTGATTTTTTAAAAACTTATTAACCCAACACAATGTATCAGATGCAATATCTATTTGATAAATAGATCACATTTCTGATTTCTCCCTCCCCTTTCAGGGAATGAATTACTGTGTTCTATTAATAAACATTTCGCTTCATTTGGAAGATTGTAATGTTTCTCTCTCAATTCCTCATTCCCTCTAACTTGTGTTCCAAATTTAATAAGCTTCTCACATTTCTAGGCCCAATTATTTTCAACTTTCATTCTTTTCTTCCTTATAAAATAAAAAGATACATCAAAAAGATAAATTCCATCACACACTGATAACCAATTATCCATGGTCCTGACATTTTCATCCTCTTGCTATTTTCATGCCATCCCTGTTTTACAAAATATCAATCTATCTGAGAAATTCTTTGACACATTTTTTTAGGACCAGACACTTTGTTGCCCCAATACCATATTTATTTATGGCCCAATTTGTTTCCAAAAAGCCTTAAATACATAAACAGTGTTAAAAGAAATGTTTGGATTGTAATTCTGAGTGTATCTGCTAGGATCATTGGAAAAGTAAGTGATGAGTGGCTAAAAGAACACAATGGTTGCTATTTTTGAGTGACCATTTTTGAGTTACTTTCTAATTACGTTCTTATGTACAGTTATGGCCCTGTATCCACAGGGGATAAGTATGACTTCCTGCCATGGTTACAGGAAACAACAGATATCTGAAACACTGGGAAATTGTGTGAGATTTCCCATGATTCCTGGGAAATTGCATGAGATTTCCCATGATTCCCAGGAAACTGTGTAAGATTTCTTGGAAATCATGGGAAATTGCACACAATGTTGTGCTATTTCCAACTGCCCCAGGCCTCCAGGAAGCCTACGGGAGGCCTAATGACACCAACTGTTGGGGGGAAAGGCTAGTCTGGTTGACCGTGGATAAGTGAAACCGCTGTTACTAGATCAGTAGTTATGGGGCCCCAGTTGTATTCCTCATTCAGCTCTGCAGCCAAATGCGAAGTAAGAACAGTGTTTCTTAGTAGTTCCTCTTTGCTTAACTTGTTTTGAAAACTGTTATTATGTCATGACTTGGGACATATAATGCCTGATTAGGTCCTGTTTAATATTTTGCAAAGAGAGATTATATTAAGGGCCGGCAGAGGTGATCTTCACAGCAAAATTCAGCTGAGACTTGCTTTATGTTCAAATGTAAAATATTCCAGTGTTGCCCTCCAGAAGAGGTTACAGATGAATTTGCTAAAATTAAAACAAGAAACAATAGCACAGCAAAATACTTTTGGTTATATAGTATTCAAATTTTGTCAAACGATCATGTAATAATCTTTTGTCAGTCTCTTCAAAAGTTAATACCCCTGAGGGTTTTATTGATTGATTTACTTACTGTAACTTTAAAAGGCATCTTATGAGACAAAAGTTGAAACACAGATTAATTATGTTTTTAAAGACTAATAATATTAGTGATATTAGAATACTTTTCTAAAATGCTGGCACCTGAAAGCATGCAATGATAACCAAGCCAAGGACCTCTTTGGGGGAAGTTTTTCCAGAACCAGGGTGCCACCAAAGAGAAGGCCCTGTTTCATTTGGTGGGGCTACAAACTACAAAAGCAGGGATGTACAGATATTTCTTTGAACATCTGAGGCTACGAATAGGGATGCACAAAGCTGTTTCCAAAGCTGTTCGTGTACACAACACCCTATAATCCTAGGGCAGTAAAAAGTTAGTAAAATACTGTATATTGTAAGGGATTTAAATGGGCCCAGACCAGTATGAATATGATAAGACTGAGAGGGTAACAGCCCCCCAAAAGCAGCATATTTTCCACAATGTTTCTGTGCAGCCTATGCATAGCTGATGAGCCAAAAATAAGTCCCATTAGTTTCAGCTATTTTGAATAAGTGTACGCAGAATTGGTAAAGTGGGATGTGGAAAAGTTGGTTGGTTCCCATGCACACTTGATAATGCCACTGAATACAAATGAGTTACACAGAAGCAATTACGGCTTCAGCCGTATATACACTGATAAGCCTATTGCAATTAGTGACCATGTAGATTGCATTGCAACTTAAAATCTAGGGTCAGTTTAATTGTTGGTGTCAGTTTCTTTGCTTTGATTTTTTCATTGTTCAGAGATAACAAATGTCCCTCTAACCATGGTCTTTTGTATTTATTGCCCTGATAAATTAGTGGTCTGGGGGGAAAGAATAAGGGAACACTTTTTCCGGTTCCGAGCACCGGCGGGCAGATGACGTTTCCCATCCCTATCTCTGGCTGAATTCTTATAGCCACAGCTCTGTAGGTTCTTTGCAGGAAACTCAAGAATTAGGGCCTGACCATTATGCCTCCTCCTCCTCCTAGACATTCCAAATTCCAGCCTTGCTCCGAATTGGCTCCTTTAGTCCTCCTCTTCATCAAGGCTGATAAAGAGAACAAAACTCAACTGATGGTTAAGAGATAAAACCACAGGAGTCAAGTTCTTTCCCTCCTCCTCCTCCTCTCCCAACACTTCCCTCCCTTTAGCTCCAGAGGTGTCAATCCTCTGGGACCAGGACAATGTATCAAAGGCCTTCAGTCTCCATTATCTTGCTAAAGTGAGCTGTCAAGTTATCAATAGGCCTTGTGAAGACCTTGATGGCTCTCCTGTTGGGTTGGTTTCCTGGACTCCTTTTCTCTCTGGCCTATGGGAGTTGGCAGTAGTCCCCCCCCCTCCAAGGGCCCACCTCGGAAAGGACACATCACCTCTCCCCCCCAACAATGAGACATTCACACCTCTTGATTCTTTGACAAGACCTCCTCCTCCCCACCTTTATCAGCTAGAGCAGTAAACAGCTACTCTTTTTAAAAAATTACCTTTGGTCTCATGGGCATCAAGGTCATTGTACCCTGCAGGAAGAGCCTCCCACTATCATTGTATTAACCTGCTGTACCTCTTTACTCTATCTCGGTCAGACCTCATCTAGAATACTGTGTCCAGTTCTGGGCACCCCAATTTTTAAAAGACAGTGACAAACTGGAGCAAGTCCAAAGGAGGGCTACCAAAATGGTTAGTGGTCCGGAAAGCATGTCCTTTGAGGAATGGTTGAAGGATCTAGGAAGGTTTAGCCTACAGAAGATAAGACTGAGAGGAGACATGGTTGCGGTCTTCAAGTATCTGAAGGGCTGTTACAATGTAGAGGGATTGCCCCTATTCTCACTTGCAGAAGATGGAAGAACTAGGAAGACAGGTGTGAAACTTCAAGGGAGTCAATACAGATTAGATATTAGGAAAAACTCCCTGGCAGTGAGGGCAATCAGTCAATGGAATAGGTTGCCACCGGAGGTAGTGAGTTCTCCTGCCCTGGAGGTCTTCAAGCAGAGGCTGGACCTACATCTGTCTGGGATGGCTTAGGAAATCCTGCATTGAGCAGAGTGTTTGACTTGATGACCCTAAAGGTCCCTTCCAACGCTTTGATTCTATGATTCTGTTTAATAACTACAACAAATATGGAATCTGTCCATACTGACTGGTTGATTCCACACAGGGCAGTGATACTGAAACACTGAGTGCCATAGGAACCCCTCTTCCGCATGGCATGCTGAGAGTCCCAGACTACTTTGAATTGTTTTACCAGTACCCATATGTATTAGTTGTATGTATGGATTTTTCTTTTCACCTTGTATATTGCTTTTAAATATTATTTGGCTCGCACTTTTAGGCACTCTTGGGCACTATTAACACAAGAACATAAGAGGAGCCCTGCTGGATCAGGCCACAACCCATCTAGTCCAGCATCCTGCCTCACACATTGCCCCACCAATTGCCCATGGGCATCTCAAGCAGAGACAAGGGCAAAACCCTCACTTGCTCTTGACTCTCTGTAAATGGCCTTTGGAGGCATCCTGCTTCTCTGTGAGCCAATTTGGTCTAGTGGGTAGGGAGCCAGACTGGGAATACTGGATTTGATTCCGCCCTCCCCCATGAAGCCAGCTGGGTGACCTTGGGCTAGTCACAGCCCTCTTCTGTTCTTCTGCTCTCAAATCCCAGCAAATGAGCTTAGAGGCGTCCTGTTTGTTCCACCAGCCTGAAAGATGTACCTAGTCATCCATTCTAGTAGCCATTGATACACCTGTCATTCATAAATCTGTCTAACCCTTCCTTAAAGCCATATAGGCTGGTAGAAAATTCCATATTTTATATCCAAATATTTTTATTTATTTATTTATTTATTTGTATTTCTATCCCGCCCTATACCCGAGGGTCTCAGGGCAGGTTACAATATTATATTAATCTTAGACAGGTCCCTGCCCTCAGGCTTACAATCTAAAGAGACAAGAAAGAAAAGGAAAATGGTGTGGGAGGGTACCGGGAACAGCCAAAAGCAAGCACTCGAGGTCTTCAGTTGCAATTCTTCTCTTTGTTTCTTATTGGAATTTTCCTATTCTCTTTACTTTGAATTATCTCTTCACTGATGGCACACTGGATGATGGTAGAGATGGTCAGCCGGCATCTACTCAGCCCCACCCTGCTCGGGCTCAGGACCATATAATTTCTCAACTGCTGGATTGGCTGCCATTTGAGATGCTTTTAGGTTTGATTTCCCCAAATAAGAGATTCTATTGGTTGTTTGTTTTTCTGTGATTTACTCTCCATCCTGGGAACATTAGTTAGGGTGTTTGATGCTCCACTGGGAGCCCCACCAGAATGCAGATGTGGGGTTCTTAGTACACTACTGGTCCAGTTATTACTGGCTTGCTGGTTCAGAATTGTCCATAATCTCTCTGCCTTCTTTGTGACTGGGGCTGGATCTAGACATTGCCTGTTTATTCCTCTATATTTGGACGTTCTGGGATAAAGCATGGAGTATCCAAATATAGTGGAATAGGTAAGCAGTCTCTGGATGCAGTGTGGGAGATCTTTGTCCTGAATAAGGCCCAGTGCAGAAAGGACTGAACATTCACTCACTCAGTCACTGCCCCTCATGGGGCTGTTGAGAGGACAAAAGGAAAGGGAGAGCAATAATATCCACTGTCTTGAGCTTTTTGGAGGTTAGGTTGGATTGAAATGCCATAAATAAATAAATACACCTAAATAAACAGGCCTATGGCATGTGTTATTTTGCTTGTATAAGCCCTTCACAGAGCATTTTTGATAGGCCTAAAACACTTGACAGTCTGAGGGAGAAGAGACCATGTTTATCCACATAACACCAAAAGGAACAAGCCTCCTCCAGACAGGCTGTGTTACTCCCAAATCAGAGCCCAAACCATCCTAAATGAGGCTGCCTCAAGATGGTGGCCGGATATCCTCCTAGGAGGCTATAATGTGAGACATCCTCCCTGTGTGGTTCTTGCCTCCCAGCTGGACAGCGCTGTGGCTGGCACTGTCTTAATAAGCGCCCCCATCCCTGCAATTGGGCATCTGGAATCCCTGGACGTGCTTATTACCACCACTGCGCATGCGTGAGCACCTGGTCTGGCCTGTTTGCATGCGCACTGGACCGAGTAATTATGGCAGCTCCACGAAGAAAGTCAGTAAATGCATTAATATTGGAAACCCTGTGTTTTCAGCATGTTTTTCCAGGGGGAGCAATTCTCAAGCACGTGAGGCGACCCCACCACGGCAGCGTCCATAATGCCACTATTTCCCCGCAGTCCGTCTAGCGCAGTGGTCCTCAACCTGTGGGTCGCGACCCCTTTGGGGGTCGATCTACTCTTTCACAGGGCTCGTCTAAGACCATTGGAAAACACATAGGAACCGAGACATCGCTCCTCTATCCGTCTCCAGGCGGGACCACCTACCTGCAGATATGCCCACATACGAGTACCTGGCGTGATGACATCATCGCGCCAACCCCATCACATACACCCCATACAAATACAGAAGAGAGCAGCTACTGTGTAGAAAGCAGCAGTACTGGAGGTAAAACGACACTTTGATATTCAGCTGTGGTTGATGTGAATACTATGCTTTAATTATGTTCAATTTGTAACAATGAAAATACATCCTGCATATCAGATATTTACATTACGGTTCATAACAGTAGCAAAATTAGTTATGAAGTAGCAACGAAAATAATTTTATGGTTGGGGGTTAGGGTTAGGGTTAGGTTGGGGGTCACCACAACATGAGGAACTGTATTAAAGGGTTGCAGCATTAGGAAGGTTGAGAACCAGTGGTCTAGGCGGACCTGGCTGGGTCTCAGTAGGAAAAAAATACAGTGCATACAATAACAACAAATCTTTAAACAGCAGCTTGCTGCTTTTCCTTAACATTCCAGATTGGATGCCTGAGGGAGCCTTAATGTTTAACACCAAAAATGCATGGTGAAGAAATCTCCCTTGCGATTGAAATTTGTCTGTGTGTGATAGAGAAGAAAGGAAGAGAAAGAAAGCACTAATGCAACAAGAACAATTACATAATTATGTGATCTGCCTTTATCTACATCTATAGATCTCTCCACCTTTCAGGGACCATGTGGAGGCAGCAGGTCTCCTAGAAGGTCTGTAGGTAAGCGGTGATAGTGTATATTTAATATGGTTCTTCTCAGTTGTTTATGCAGTTTGCTCCAGGCTATAAGGACGTGTTAAAGAAGGAATGTAGCTGCTGCCCCACCTCACAGAAGCCTTCGCTGGTTGAGATTTCCTTTGGACACTGAACATGGAGCAAACAAAAATAAAACAAAACCCTAAGGGCATAGATTAGGGGCAACTAAACTTTAAGCCTATATGTCCCGGAGGCTTATTTAACATATTTATATGTGGTTTGGAGACCAGCAGAATAGCCATGTTGGCTGAAGGCAACACGCCCAGTCCTTTGAGGGATAAAGGCAAAAAGGGACCGCAAAAGGCTCACTCGCTTCACATTCTTCATTCTTTATTTATTGAAGACATTTTAATTCCACTTTCTGGGTGGAGTTTTTTTAACCTCAAAGGCTATGGTCACACTTAAGGTTTAATCCAGCTTCAGTCCACTTTCAGAGTGAGAGAATACGTCAGCCAAGTGACAAGCTGTTTTCGTTCTGTGTTGAATGACCCAGAAAATTTACCCTTGGGATAGATAATGTGGAAAGAAAATTAATGGTCACTTTCTGATGTGTTCTCTCACTCGGAAGGTGGACTAAACCTTAAGCGTGATCACAGCCAAAGCGATTTACAAACATTAAAAAAGTAACAACAGTAGTTAGAACACAATAAAAACCGGGAGGAAACAAATTTTCACACAGAGAATAGCTGAATAAAAAGAGAGATTCTTTAAATGGGTCCCTGGAAGCAGTAAGTGTGGGCACCTCATGAACAACAGAAGGGAAGATACTACCACCAACAAGGCCTGGCCGAAAGTCATCGTAAGATGGCATTCTGTATTACATGCAACCTCCCCTAAGAAGACTTCTCCAGATGATTTTTCAGGGCTCTTCCTTCAGGAAGGCAGCTGGATGACCTTGGGCTAGTCACAGCAATGCTTCTGAGCTCTCACAGACCCTTCTACCTCACAGGGAGGCCTTCCGCACTTGGCCTGGTAGTCGTTATGGGGTGACTGGCGCATCATATGATGTGGAGAGCAAGTGGGCTGGTATGGCACATCGTGGTTGCCCCAGAGATGGCGCCACTCATGTGTGCTGGTGACGGCCCTGGTAAGGTAAGATGGCAAGTGCCTGAATATTGCAGGTAGGTTTCTGGATGGGTTGGGGGGGTTGTATAAGTATCCACCACTGGCAGAGTAGTGTGTGAACAGTTCCACCTCCAAGCCTCCACTGAGCCATCTCAGAGGTGGTTTTTTTGCTGTGTCTGATCACAGCCTACGTTTAGCTTATTTGGGGCCTGTTCTCACTTGCCTTTTTCTGGAATGTATCTCAAGATAGGAGATATTCCAGAATAAAGTCAAGTGCAGACAGTCCCAAAGCCTTGATTCATGTCCATTTATCACCAGTGAATCAAGCTCATGCAAGAGCCATTTTGCAGGGCCCCAATAATTGCACCTTGTGATCTCATGTGAACTAGACAAGCGAATGGGGTCAGAGATTTCTTTGTGGTAGTGCCTCTCCTTTGGTATCTTTCACTTGGACCTTTTAACACTTTTTTAAGCACTGTATTGAGAAGATATTACAAGGGATTTTGAGATAAGAAGACCAAGATACATATGCATTTAAACAGACAGGGATGGCACGCAGTGTCATCGAAACTCCCACCAAATTCCAAACTTCTTAAATTCTTAAACATATTTCCTCTGATGTTAAAGTCACAATAAATGGTTGTGGAATAGCCAGACACCACAGACTCTTTCCCCTAAATTGCCTAGTTGGATTGTTATGGTTGCGTAACTTTGAGTTGTGCTGGTTGACTGCATGAGCAAGGGTATGTCTATGGCAGAGTTAAAGAAGTGGCTTGCCATTCCCCTCTTCTGGAGAGAACGCTGTGCTTTCCAGGCAGTTTGCAATCCCATTGAGCTACAGCCACTCCCGGACTCCACTAGGACCACCATGCAGTTTTCCAAGCAGACACACAGAAGTGGTTCGCCATTCCCCTCCTCTGGAGCGAGACTCATAACAGAACCATCAACCCTCTGCTTCCTCGGCAGTTTGCTCCCACACTGAGTTACTCCCAGACTCCATGAGCACCTCCATGCAGTTTCCCTGGCAGTGATATAGGAGTGGTTTTCCATTCCCTTCTTCTGGAGAGAGGCTTATGACAGAACCAGCAACCCCCTGCTTTCTAGGCAGTTTGCTCTCCCACCGAGCTACAGCCGCTCCCAGCCTCCATGGGCACCTCCATGCAGTTTTCCTGGCAGTGATATAGGAGTGGTTTTCCATTGCCTACTGCTGGGAGAAGCTGGGGGGTTGAACCCGCCTGGATGAATATAAGGGTCTTAATGTGGTGGCTAAAAGCACATAATGCGGGCCCCCACGTGGCATTACTATTTAGGCAAGGTCATTATATAACTTAAGAGAGCTCCCTCAATTTTTAATTAAGCACTTAAGAAAAAAAAAAGTCTGCCTACATTTTCACTAGAACTGCAAACAACAAATATTTTCAGTGGTTGTCATGGTGGTTCCAGTTGTGCAGATATAGGGATACAATGTTGTTGCTGAAGCCAAATTGACTTCTACCCGAGACGTATGTGAAACTGCCTGTGTTTTTACTGATTTAATTGCATTCATATACTTTCTTCCTATGTGACAGAATTTCTCTGGCAATACAAAACACGGCCCTTTCTGCACTGGGCCTTATTCCAGATTATATCTCAGACTAGGGACCTGTCATTTCATGTCCTCAGGCAAGATGGGCATTTTACCCACCCGACCCCTGGCTGAACCTGGAGGAGGCATGGTCTGCCTGCTGGTGCATAGAGCCCTGTGTTGCAGGGATTTGTGAGTTGGTGAAAGTTTTGCCTTCATCTTCTGCTCGAAAAGCCCATAAGCACTTGGTGGGCACTGTGTAGGAGAGGATGCTGGACTAGATAGGCTGTGGCCTCCTCCAGCAGGGCTCCTCTTACGTTTTCCCTGGGTTTCCTCTTCAGCCCCTTTTTAAAAATTGGAGTCCTGTTGGCCAACAGTATCAGAGCTTGGGGACAGATCACGTATTTTGGTTAAAAGGTCTTAACAGAGCCATTTGGGCCCTGGTGATCTGCTGATATTTTTTTAATCACTGGGTCTTTCCATTTTTTCTCTCCTCACAATTATTTGTCTCAGGTCATCATATTCTCCTGAGAAAACGAGCTTTAAGCTGAGTGACCTCTCAATTTTCTTTTCTTTTTTTTCACTTTGGAATCTGGTACCTCAGGATTTTGTTTCATTTTCATAGCATTATAGAGTTGGAAGGGACCTCTAAGGTCATCAAGTCCAACCCCCTGCTCAATGCAGGATTTCCTTAACCATCCCAGACAGACATCTGTCCAACCTCTGCTTGAAGACCTTGGCCCTTTCCGCACTGGGCCTTAATCGGGATTATATCTCAGGATAGGGACCAGCCATCTTCATGCGGGTCCTATCTATGGTAGGCCATACAAGGGCCTACCATAGTCTGCACCAGCATGCAGATGGTCGGTCCCCATCCTGAGATATAATCTGAAATAAGGCCTAATGTGGAAAGGGCCCTTGAGTGAAGGAGAGCTCATGACCTCCTGTGGCAACCTATTCCACTGGCTGATCGCCCTCACTCTCAGGAAGTTTTTTCCAATATCTAATCTGTATTGACTCCCTTGATGTTTCATACCGTTGTTTCTCCCACCTTGTGTAAGTGAGAATAGTGCTGATCCCTCTGCGCTGTGACAGCCCTTCAGATACTTGAACACCATGATCATGTCTCTGAGAGGAAGAGAAGACTGAGAGAAGAGTTCCTAGATCCTTCAACCGTTCCTCGTAGGACATGCTTTCCAGATCACTAAGCCTTTTGGTAGCCCTCCTTTGGATTTGCTCTAGTTCATCAATGTTTTTTTGGATTTGGGAGCCCAGAAGTGGACACAGTACTCTAGATGAGGTCTGACCAAGGTAGAGTATAGAGTAAAGAGGAATAATTACTTCTCGTGAACTAGACTCTATGCTCCTGTTGATACATCCTAGGATGACATTTGGCTTTTTTGCTGCTGCATCACATTATTGACTCATGTTCAACCAGTATACCCAGATCCTTTTCAATTGTGCTACTACTCAGCCTAATTCCTTCCATTATGTATTCATTTTTGCCATTTTTCTTACCAAGATGTAGGACTCTACATTTGTCCCTGTTAAATATCATGGCGTAAAAATATCCCCCAACACAGCCTGAGGGTCTGGCCCATACATTTTATGAGATTTCGTATTTTGATGGATTTTGAAATTTGGTTACATCTGTTTACACACAGACACACGCAGACACACAGTCATGGTCATTTTTGTTCCAGGAGGCAAAAGTTCAGATGGCACTGAGTATATCATGTCCTGCAGAGAGAAGCTGATGAGATCAGTAATTGAATCTGTGTTCTACCCCCGTGGCTAGAGTAACATCCTCTCTCTCCCTGAGGGCATCAGCAGATGGATAGGTTTCTCCTGAAATGAGTCATCAGAACCAAGAAAAAAACACTTGTGGTTGAATGCAGAGATGTTGGACACTTTTACCAGAAGGGAATTACAAGGTCATGGTGTTCCAAGATTGGGCTTTCAACAAACAGGAAATGGGGATTAGAAAGTAGGGAAGAGCTGGCTAGATTGCTCCAGAGGTCAGCGACCTCCTATCCCAACATAAATACCTACAGGGGCTTTGTCTGGTTCTTGTCTTTTGAATTTGCAATGGTTGTCCCATCCAGGCTCGGGGGAGGGGAATACAGTGCCATTATAGTGCCAGCGTGGTAGGGTTGCCATGCCTATAAGTGGCAACCCCACCATAGCCCCACTCTTCCTCCCTGAGAATATCGGGTTTGATTCTGCCCTCCTCCATGAAGCAAGCTAGGTGTCCTTGGGCTAGTCCCAGCTCTCTTCTGAGCTCTCACAACCGCAACTACCTCACAGGGTGGTGTAGGGAGAAGAACAGAAGGTGTGTCAGCCACTTTGAGTCCCCTTAAATGGGTGAGAAAAGTGGGGTAGAAAAGCCAACTCGTCTTCTGTTTTCCTGGCGGGGCTGTGTCCCTGCCTTTGCTGCAGTAAGAAGCAGAAATAATTTGTTGAGACAGAAAAAAGAATAAAAGTGCCAGCTACACACACTGTGGTAGTTGTTTCACTCCTGCTTGTCTCCTTTCTGCCTCCTAAAGGCAGCAATAAGAAGTACTGAAGGTGTCCTGATGTTGTGCAGTTTGACTCGCACACATGTATGACTGCTGGAAATTGTATTTAAATATTGGTGATTTGTACTGGTGCTGCATTCACATCTAAATCTTAATCCAGTTTCAGTCCACTTTCAGAATGAGAGTGCCCATCAGCAAAGGGATTAGTCATTTTCTTTCGATTCTAGGGCTGTAGTCACACTTAAGGTTTAATCCAGCTTCAGTCCACTTTCGGAGTGAGAGAACACATCAGCAAAGGAACAAGCTGTTTTCTTTCAGTGTTAGATAAATCAGATAATTCACCTTTGGGATAGAGAATGTGGAAAGAAAATTACTGGTCACTTTGTTGATGCGCTCTCTCACTCTGAAGGTGAACTGAGGCTGGATTAAACCTTAGGTGTGACCACAGCCTATCTAACCCAAAGGTGGGTTTTCGGAGTTAGGTAATGCTGAAAGGAAACAGCTTGATACTTTGCTGATGGGTTCTCTCACTCTGAAAGTGGACTGAAGCCATATTAAAACTTAGGCGTGACCACAGCCTGGGTTGTAGGTATGGCTGCCTAAAAGCAGTGGCTTCTGATATATGCAGTGGTCCACTCTTCCTGGGCAGTGAGTCTGAAGAAAACCCAGTCTTCCTCTAATGGTCTGCAAACACTGAGAGCTCAAGGACAGGGCTTTCCTATAGTTCCTCCTCTCTCAGACAGAAATACAAGAGGGCCTTTTCTGTGGTGGCCCCCAGACTTTGGAACAGCTTCCTTCTGCACGTTTGCCTGACAGCTACATTATATGGCTTTTCAGTGCCTGGTTAAAAAAATACCTCTTCACTTAGGCCTTCGATGAGTGGTGTCCTGCCAGGAAGGAAGGGAAGGAGGGTTATATTTTAAATATGTTTTAAGAATATTCTCAAGTATGCCTAGAACTCCCAACATAAACATAAGGTCTAACTTGCCCATTCACTTTACCACCCTGGTTGCACCTGCTATTATACAGAGAAGGAGTACAATCTTAAATAAAAATAAATAAACTTAACTAATGGTCACCAGCTTCTGGTCTGGGGACCTTGGGGTGACCATGATTAATTTGTACCTGCATTTTGGAGAGGTGTATTCACTCTTTTTTTCTCATTTACCTTGTAAACTGCATAGAGGTAAGGTCAAATAGACGGATGGATGGACAGAGCAGCAGGATGTGGGATCACGGATGGAGGGTTGTTTGTACTACATTCGTGATTTCCTGACTGTGCAATCCCTGAATTTCCAAACGGAGATTCTCTCGAAGATAGATTGAAAACTACTGATTTGTCCTCTTCTCTTTTTATGAATGGATGCCTTGGTGCATCCTCCAGGCTGGGGAGACAGGCAGGATGCCTCTAGGGGCCATTTACAAGGATTCACACTAAAATTTAATCCAGCTTCAGTACCACTTTCACAGTGAGACAATAAATACATCAGCAAAGGGAGAAGCTGTTTTCCTTTGGCATTGTCTAACTCAGAAAATTCACTTTTTGGATAGACTAATGTGGAAATAAAATGATTGGCCCCTC
Organism: Aspidoscelis marmoratus; assembly: GCA_014337955.1. Classification (NCBI taxonomy): domain Eukaryota; kingdom Metazoa; phylum Chordata; class Lepidosauria; order Squamata; family Teiidae; genus Aspidoscelis; species Aspidoscelis marmoratus. The sequence continues at coordinate 680,361 of MTQE01003545.1, forward strand.
TGCATGGATTCTCTCTCATTCTGAAAGCGAGCTGGATTAAATCATAGGTGTGAATGCAGCCTTGAGAAGTATGTGAAGGTTTTGTTTTCTCTTCTGCTTAGGAAGCCCAGATGCAATTGGTGGGCTGGACTAGACACGATGCTGGACTAGAACACCTCAGCAAGATGACCAGCCAAGGATGGATCTTCTGAGTTAGATGATACTGAAAGAAAACCTCTTGACACTTCGCTGGTGTGTTCTCTCGGTCTGAAAGCAGAATGCAACCGGATTGAACCTAAGGTGCGAATGCAGAGCTTGTTGTGTAGGATTTAATATTTTTACTATGCTTAGATTGTTGGCTGCATTGCTTTGTAATTTGGATTCTGTCTGCTTGCCTTAGTTTTCCTTTTTCCTTTTATCCATTCTGAGACACCGGGCTGAACGTCAGGTTATAACTTTGAATAATAAATGAAAAGGGTTGGGCTGAATTACTTTAGAAGACCTTGGTAATTCATTGGAAGTTTATATATGAAATGTGTACGATTCCTGTGCGTATATGACTGCTGTGCGCTGTTATTAGTATTGAACATGTTGGTTATTAGTATTGAATCTATTGCAGGGGTGTGCATGAGTGCAGTTTTCAGGATTCAGTTCAAGTCGAATATCCAAAATTCAAACCGTTTCAAATCTTTAAAATTCAAATGTATTTACATTCTATTCAAATCAAGTACATTCAAATCTATTTGTCCAATTTTTTTATTCAAATTTGCACGTATGAACGTTGTCAACATTTGTATGTGCCTGTATGCATCTGTACTCATCTGGTACGCATCCATTTGCATCCTGTATTTATCCCGTCTTCATCCCGTCTTCGTCCCGTATGGATCCGTACAAATGCATACTGATGCGGGAAAGATGTGTACGGGGAAGTATACATCATGACGTATCCATACCACATATGAATGTCTGAAAAATTTGAACGAATAGATTTGAAAATTCACAATTTGTTCCGATGTTTACATTCAAATTTAGAGACATTTGATTCAGGTTCGAATGTCCAAATTTGAATGAATTTGATCGAATTTCAACTGTTCTGAATATTCATGCACATCCCTAGTCTGTGGTCCTTCGAGCCATACAACATGAGCCTGCAGTGTTGGGATGAGAGAGAAGCAGTCAGCCAATGTCATTCTTGGAAGGCAGCTATTAGCAATGAGTCGGTATTTCATTGACAAGACGGATATAGCTTTCCCACATTGAATGCACCGCATGGATGTTTGCTCACGTGTCACCTTCTGCACCAACAGCCACAAAATGAGGATGTGGAAACATGCAATTGCAATTGATAGATTACAGAACCAAGATTGCTGTACTTTTTACATGGGCAGATCCCACACCATGGATTGACATGGAATTAGACATGCTGGGATTAAACAGTTTTTTAACCATACTGGCATTCTGGAATTATATAGTTGTTTAATCATGTTGGCATTCTGGAATTAGGCAGTTGTTCAACCATGTTGGTGTTCTGGAATTATGCAATTGTTTAATCTTGTTGGCATTCTGGAACTAAGCAGTTGTTGAACCATGTTGGCATTGTGGAATTAGGCAATTGTTTAACCATGTTGGCATGCATGTATTGATAGGGAAAAGGGCTTAAATGCAGAATCCCACCATTCATAGAGGCTTGTAAGCAGTATAAGACCCCTTCATGAAGATCCACCAACCATCTTATATTTTTTATGGTCAAGATTTACTTTCCACTTTCTTTGAATGAATGCCACCCATTGGTATGTTTGACAGTCAGAATGATTTTGATGCAGTTGCTTGAAGTTCTATTGATTGCACTACTTCAACATTGTACATCACATTGGGTTGCGCAAGGAAAACGAAGTCTTAGATTCTATAAATGAATCCATGGCTGTCATTCAGGTTGTAGTTGCAGGTAGACTGACAGATATAACAACTCGTGGCCCATGCGGCTCTGTTTTCGTTACTAAAGAAACATGCAGCCAGCGCAACGAGCCTGAGAAAACTATTACAACAGGAAAGGGAATGTACTTCCAAGATAATTTGCGGACTAAAAAGGCTTCTGCACCTATCTTAGAATGGGTCCACACAAGAGTTCAGTGGCTGCCTGTCTACATGGTAGTGTGTGGTATAAGAGAGGCCACATCACCTGCTAATATGCCCCGTGCGCATTGGACAGAGCATAAGCTGGACTAGATGGCCCAAAATGGCCGCCTAGTCTGGCATATTGGTAGACCTTTTCAAAAGGGTTCACTGGTAGTCCAGCGGTTGCTAAACTGAACCACAGAAGCATGCGGACATAGCGTGTGCCTCTGTGTTCCGGTTTAATGGAGGACCCAAATTGTGACACTGAAATGAGCTCCCCAGGGGCTCCATGGTGAGGAACCTTAGTGCCTACCCATAAGAGACCAGAGACTACGCAGTCTATGGGCCTGGCATGGATTCTGTACTCGAACAGCTGTTCAAATGTGGATGGTCTTCTTCCAGTCCAGCTGGACCCCTTCAGCTTGACTGAAGCTTCATCTAGACAGCAAGAAAGCACACCAAGATACACTTTATTCCAGATTATCCATGCTTTATTCTGGATTATCCAAATTATGCGGATTAAGTAAGTGTTGTCTGATGAAACTCCAATCTAACTGAAGTGAATCCGGTTAAGTGAAGTGCGGAAACACCCAGATTCAGAAAGTTCTATTGTTCCTGTTCAGCTCACTAGCATTCAACTAAGTTGTAAGACTGTGACAGACACAGAGATGTCAACACTTCTAGTATTTTCTGCGACACATTTACTACCACCTCATTGTGAAAGGGGGCAACTAATCTTTCCCTCCCACCTCATTTATGAATTTTATGGACTTTGGATGGAAGAGAAAGGGGACATTTACTAACCAACAATTGTGCCCTCTGCATGATCAAGGAAACAAAATAAAATGGGATGCCCAGAACGCAAACCAAGGGGACTGTGAGAAAGCGACCTTGGTGCCCATGTTGTGTACAGATCGACTGTGTGTGGGGAAACACCTTCTGCCCACAGACAGCACTGCAGAACCTGTGGAGATGTTCTTATGGAGGTACATATGTGTGAGGGAATTTGCTTCCACTCATTGAGGCTCCAACCAGCATTCAGCCACGATTCATATGGAGGCACTGCTGGTCTAGTGCCCTAAAATTCCAAGTTTTTGACAGGGCCGGATATTCTGCACTTGCTTTCTTGCGCGGGCGTGTTGCTGTACGACTGTGCATCTGTAAGGGCAGCTTCAGCCTAGGCCTGAAATCAATTTCTGAGAGCTCGACAGAAAAAAGACAAGAAGAGAAAAGGGTTTGGTCACAGTGAGCTCCCATAAGTTGATTCCACTACAATGCTGAAGGAGCCATTGCATCTCTGCTGGGTCACTTTTTAAGAGAACGTCAGCATTCTGTCTGGATCTCTGGTATTTCCTTGTGCCATCTGGAAAGTCCTTTAGACCAGTGGCTAAACTCCCATCATTCCTTGCCTTGGCTGCAGGGACTGAGGGTGCTGGAAGCTCTAGGCAAACTTTGAGAACTACTGTTCTAGGGCTTTTCTGTGCTTACCTGTGCAAATCTAGAATAGTAGGGGAGGAACAGAATGATCCGTCCCAAGGCTGGGACGGATTGTTCTGGGGATAGAACAAGGGCACCTGCCAGCTGATGTCTGTTCCAGCTCAGCACTGGTACTAGCCCTTAAGCTCATGTGAGCTTTAAAGCCAGCCTCTATAGCTCCAATGACCAGGAAACAAGGTTCCTGGCCACAGAGCCCCCAGGGGAACCATTTTAGTGGTGCAATTTTGTGCACTACTGAAGTGGGTCCCCCTTGTTAATCTTAAACACAGAGGTAGGAGACTTGGTGATCCAGATTAAGACCCATTAGTGTGCCAGTAGACCTGTTGAGTGAGGTCTCCTGGTGATCCAGGTCAAGGGGCTCATGAGGTGGATCATGCTCCATCCTGTGCATACAGGCCATACTAGTGGTGGGTGTGGCCTCCTGTGTTCTTCACTTAGGGGGCATTCATACATAAATTTTAATCCAGTTTCAGTCCAATCTCAGAGTGAGGCCCCTTCTGCACTGCACTTTATTCTGGATTATATCTCAGAATAGGGACCTCTCATCCGCATGTTAATCCAGCCTATGGAAGGCTCCATCAGGGCTTGCCATGGTCTGCACTAGCATGTGGTTAGCAAGTCGCTGTTCCAGGATATAATCCAGAATAAGGCCCAGCACAGAAAGGACCTGAGAGAACACATCAGCAAGGTAACTAGCCATTTTATCTCCACTTTATCTAACCCTAAGCTGGGTTTCTGAGTTAGATAATGATGAAAGAAAACACATGGTCCCACCTTTACTTTAAACCTTCTTCAGTCCATCTTCAGGTTGACTGCTTGCAGCTTTTCATTCCCAAATGGAGGGTGGAAAGTCCACAAATAAAACAGGTAGAAATGAAAAGATGTGTGACAGTCGGGGCTGAAAATGGACTGAAGGTTTGAAGTGACGTTGTGACCACGGCCCTTGACACTTTGCTCATGTGTTCTCTTACTCTGAAAGTGGACTGAGGCTGGATTGAAACTTAGATGTGAACACAGCATAACATGCAGAAGGAAGTCTTAGCACACTTGCTGGAAAGGAATACCAGCTGGTGTGGAAAGGCCTTCAACCAGCATGGCTGGATCAGGCAAAGGAAGGGCTTTCAGATAGCTGAAGAAGTGTTTCTATCAAAAGTAGAAGCTCCAGGGATGGCAAATATTAATTGGAAAGAGATTTACCTTAAATAAATAAATAAATAAAATGGATGCTTTCCCAGTTTTAAACCACGAAGCTATGATTAGAAATGGATTCCTGGAAGTTGATGGAGCAGTAAGCAGTTAGCAATAAAAAGACAAACAGCACCTAATGGGTTCAGGGGTAGGAAGGTTTGATGGATCAGAACCACGTAGAACCATGAGAGCAAGGAAGGAGGACTAAGACGGCTCTTAAGGGGGGCCTTGGTGGAGTGTGGAAGTATCGAAGAGTGGGTTGTGGATCTCCATCTCTCCACTCTGCAGACAGAAAATAAGACGAGTCCATCAGAACATTTTTCATCAAGAAAACTAGAACATTCCTGCTGGTTCATTTATACATGCAGAAGAATGTCACGATGCCCTTTTTCTCCGTGGGTTTGATTACTTCTGCCCACCAGCTAATCGCACATTTGAATGCATCCATGTGAGAAGAACGTGGAGATACCATTACTTGTTTAACAGTCTTATCTCAAGGCAAAAGGTTTCCAGCATAGTTTGTTCCCAAAATGTGTCATCTCCTATGAAATGAGGCTTTTAAAAACACTCTGCCTATTCTTCCATAAGGCAGCATACAAAGAAATCAATTTCCCTGCTTGAAGTCTTAATAGTGTCTGCTCTTACCTTGTTGTCATCTGGTCTAGTGAGTAATGACCATTGAGGCCTTCTGGTCTGAATCAAGGCAAGTGTGGTCTGAAACAATGTCATCTGCACAGAAAAACTGATCCAGACCAGCCTCTCCACTGACCCTGAAGATTACACGACCTTTAGGACCAGCCTCTGAGAATGTCAAGCACTAGGTACAAAGGTTCCTAGCCTTGGAGCCTCCAGGGAATCCATTTTTGTGATGTGCATTGGTGCACTGCTAAAATGAGTCCCCCGGTAACCTGTGAAATGGAGGTGTGCCTTGTGAGCCAGTTTTGTCTTGTAGTTAGAGCATCGGACTCTATCTACTTGTCTCCCAGGTTGATTTCACACACCTTCACAAAGCCAGCTGGGTGACCCTGGGCTAGTCACAGCTCTCTTTGAGCTCTCACAGCCACCTACCTCACAGGGTGTCTGTTGCGGGGCGAAGAACAGAAGATTTGTCAGCCTCTCCGAGTCCCCTTAAAGGGTGAGAAAAGTGGGTATAGAACTCAACTGTTCTTCCTCTCTGTGATTCAGACTGGTCTGAGCTGGTATGCCCGTAGTACTCAGTATCAAGGACTACTGGTAATCCAGATTGGGGACCTCCTGACCTGGATTATGCTCTATCCTGAGTGGATGGAGCTTGCCAGCTGTGGGCAGGGGCCTCCTGTATTCCATGTTAACATGCAGAAGGAAAGATCTTAGTGCACTTGCTGGTGCAGGATACCAACAATTGCAGAAAGTCTCTAGGAATAAGTTTCATTGTATGATCCTTTGGCCTATCGAGGTTGGTTTTTGCTCAGCCCTGCTTCTGCTCTCCCTTTTCTCCATAACAGGTATCTGAGCAGACCATACAAAAAATGTTTCACAAAAGATTTAGACCAATTTCCGGAATTCAGAGCTATCAATGGCTATTAGCCCAGATGGCAGGAGGAGCCAGCGGCCGGCAGACTGCAAGCAGAGCATGCTTTCTGCTGGAATCCTTCTGGTGAGCTTCCATGTGCAGCTCTTTGGTGAAAGCAGACGGCCACAAGGGATGAGCCACAGGTCTGATCCAGTGAGGCAATTCTTACATTCTTATGCAGAGTAGTGACCATTGCTGGCTTGCAGATCGTCCCAGTAGACAGAGATAGATGATGCATCCATGCCACAGGATGCTCTTATTTTGACCACACAGAGTGAGAACCTGTGTTGATGCTGCTAGTGTAGCTGTGGAGCTATCTGCAGTGGCCACAGCCCATCTAGTGCAGCATCCTGTTGCACGCAGTGGCCCACCAATTGCCCATGGGCATCTCAAGAAGAGACAAGGGCAAACCTCCTGCTCTCGAATCCCAGCAGATGGCCTTGGAAGCATCCTGCCCTGTCTCCCCAGCCTAGAAGATGCACTTAGGCATCCATTCTAGTAGCCACTGATACATCTGTCATCCATAAATTTGTCCAACCCTTCCTTGAAGCCATCTAGGCTGGTAGCTGTTACCACCTCTTCTGGCAGCAAAGTCCATAAACTGATTACCCTCTGGGTGAAGAAATACTTGCCCTTCTCTGATCTGACTCTCCTAACCATCAGTTTGTACGTGTACATGAAACCTTGGTTCAGACCACCCAAGCCAGTTGTTGAATGCCTATCTTCTCTGCATTGCCTAGGGAATTAGTACTGGGGCCTTTTCACATTTCCTGCTGGACAGGAAAGAGGTGCGATTAATCAGTGTTGACTAGCGCTCACACTTGGGAGCACTAGTCAACTTTGGCCGTTCCCTCCCCCCACAATCAAATACTCACCTTATTTGGCTCAGTCCTCCTCTGGGCGCTGCCATTTTGGCTGTGGTGCCCTCCATGACTGTGCATGCATCAGGGCCGTTGCCCTGATGACGCTGATGCCCTGCACACATGCAGTCGCGTCTATGGTCGTCCAAGATGCCAGTACGCTTGCATGGCACCTTGGATAATTGCGGAGCACTGGAAGAGGTGCAGATGGTCGCGCCACTGGACACTTAAGGTAGGTTCTGGTAAATGTTGGTTAATGTGTGGAGCACGATTTCATGCTCCACACCTAATCAACGTATAGTGAACTTCCGGTGAGGGCAGGCACGCTTGGTGGCTGTAGCAGCCTACTCCATGTGCATATGTTCTTCACCAGAGGTTCACTACTTCTTTACTAGAGGCCATAGTGCAAATAGGCCTCTGGTCTGTGAAGAAAGGTACCTTTGCTTGACCAACAGAAGCTGCAGCGGGGAGACATACATACCGGTGCCAGTCCTGGACATTCATAAACGGTGTAATCTCCACTGTCAGGCTCCGATTCTGTAGACAGCTGCTGCACTGGTTTGGGAGATTCTCTACTGAGGGAAGAGGCAAGAGTTAGAGAGCTGGAGACTCAAGAGGTCAGATGCCCCATCTGTTCATTACCCTCCCAAAAACCTCTCACAGATGCTGCAGTTACTCTAATTCACAGGCCAACTACTTCATAGAGTCATAGCATTGGAAGGGACCTCCAGGGCCATTGAGTCCAACCCCCTGCTCAATGCAGGATTTCCTAAACCATCCCAGACAGATGTCTGTCCAACCTCTGCTTGAAGACCTCCAGGGAAGGAGAGCTCACTACCTCCTGTGGCAACCTATTCCACTGACTGAACGCCCGCGCTGTCAGGAAGTTTTTCCTAATATCTAATCTGCATTGACTTCCTTGCTGTTTGATCCCATTGTTTCTAGTCCTTCCTTCTTGTGCAAGTGAGAACAAGGCTAATCCCTCTGCACTTTGACAGCCCTTCAGATACTGGTAAATGGCTACCATGTCTTCTCCCAGTCTTCTCTTCTGAGGGCTAAACATTCCTAGACACTTTAAACCGTTCTTCCTAGGACATGGTTAGCAGGACCACTCACCATTTGGGTAGCCCTTCTTTGAACTTGCTCCAGTTTGTCAATGTCTTTTTTAAAGTGGGTTGCCCAGAGCTAGACACAGTACTCTAGATGGGGTCTGACCAAGGCAGAGTACAATCACTGTTTAGTGCTGCACTCACAGGGGTTGGGCAAAAATTAAATGCTTAAATGGCATTCCGTGACTTCTACGTCTTGACCCCGAGGAAGGGGTCATCTAGGCTATTCCACATTGAAGTTCTTGGAGCACCTCAAGTGAACCTGACTCAAGGACACCTTAGTTAACCCAGTTTATTTACTTACTTATAGGTTGACCTGTAATGAATCCCCTCCACTTAGCAGTTTTTGAGCAACACTAAGGCTGTATTCACACCTGTGTTTTAAACCAGTTTCAGTCCACTTTCAAAGTAAGAGAAAGCATCACTGAAGTATCAAACTGTTTTCTTTCAGCACTATCTAACTCAGATAATTCATCCTTGGGTTGGATAAAGTGGGAAGAAGACAGCTAGTCATTTTGCTGATGTGTTCTCTGACTCTGAGGCTGGTGGGCACCCGGGAGAGAGCCTTCTCTGTAATGGCCCCTAGATTATGGAATAGCCTCCCCCTCGAGGTGTGTCTTGCCCCTTCCTTATATATATTCAGGAGGGCGGTGAAGACGCACCTGTTTACTCTGGCTTTTGGCTGAGCTGATTATATTTCCCACCCAGGCCACACACTATC
>MTQE01003545.1:696391-713791 GCA_014337955.1 Aspidoscelis marmoratus
GAGGTGGGTGGAGCTGTGAGAACTCAGAAGAGAGCTGTGACTAGCCCAAGCCTGGTATTCTCAGATAAGAGGCTGGCTCCTTAACCACTAGAGCAGTGGTTCTCAACCTGGGGGTCGGGACCCCTTTGGGGGTCAAACTACCCTTTCAGAGGGGTCGCGACAAGTCTCCTGCCATGCTTCCCTCCCACCTCCCAGCTGCTCCGCCCCCATAGTTGGGGGTCCCCACAACATGAGGAACTGCATTAAGGGGTCGCAGCATTAGGAAAGTTGAGAACCGCTGCACTAGAGTACTTAACCATTAGACTCTCTGGCTCCCTCTGGAAGTGGCTGGATATCACGCTAGGAAGTGATAATGCAGGCTTCCGGTACTATATTGCTCTACACCCCACCATTATCGCTTCCTGGCTAGACAGCACCCGTATTTTAAGTCACATGCGCATTCAGGCATCCAGACTTCCAGATTGCCCAAATGTATTCACTGTCACCTCCATGCATGCTTGGAGGCCGGTTTTGGCCTCCACACATGCACAGTGGATGGAGCAATTGTGGCATGTCCATCCATCTAGAACAGCGGTTCTCAACCTTCCTAATGCCGCAACCACGGGGGCGGTGCAGCTGGGAGGGAAGGGCAGCGGGAGACTCGTCGCGACCCCTCTGAAAGGGTAGTTTGACTCCCAAAGGGGTCCCGACCCCCAGGTTGAGAACCACTGATCTAGAAGGTAAGTAGGCAGCCTAAAGAAGCGCTATTGCTGGAAAAATCAATGGCCGGTGCTGGGTTTTCCAGCAATAGTTCTTAGCACATTTTCCCAAGGGTTTGGTGGGGTTGCCTTAGATATGTGAGGCAACCCCTCCAAAGCGACGTCATAGTGGCGCTATATTCACCCCCCGGAATTAGGCAGTTGTTTTTAACTTTTCAGTGTGGGAGAAAAGATGGTTGATTGCTCTGAGGACACCCAAGTGTTGATCTATTCCAACTCAGCATTTCTATTTAGTTCAGTGATGTGCATATTAATCTAACATGCTGCTGTAGTTTCAGTGAGCTGAGTTGGGTTTGGAAGAGAAAAGAGGCTTCTCTTAGCTTGAAAACCAAGAACAATCTAGAACAGCCATCGTTGGGTGTTGGCGGGGACAATATCTTGACTGTGTACCGACACATTGGTGCCTGGTGTACCTCATAGGAAACTTGTTCTGCAACTTCTGCCCTGCCCCAGAGAACTCGGTCAAAATGCCTCCAATAAGCAATCAAGATTTTATCACACTGGTCAATGTTTCTGAACTGGATAATCCAAATCTGGGGAGACTGGCCCCCTTTCAGGCAGCCTGAGTTTGAGTTGGAAGCTATTTGCCCTTGAATCGATGATCCAGGAATATTCTTTTGATGACATTCCATGCCTTAGGGGACAGCTTATTTACTAACTATCCCTTGACCAGGGTTGTGGTCACACTTAAGATTTAATCCAGCTTCAGTCCACTTTCAGAGTGAGGGAACACATCAGCAAAGTGAGAAGCTGTTTTCTTTCAGTGTTTGAGTTCGTGTCTTTCAGGCTGCATCCAGACAGGTTGTAAGACCTGGAATTATCCAAGCACTGTGTTGGGATTGCTACACTTCTCCATGGAAGTCCCATCATAGCCTCAGGACACTGGCATGATATTGTAGGAAAATCAACTCCCAATCTGAGTTTCACCTTTAAAGTAAAATTATATATCGTGACCTATACCTGAAGGTCCCAGGGATGGTTACAATAATATCACAATGAAACAGATAAAAACAGATCAAGGGCCTCTTCATCCTACAGCCATTAGGACGGCCTAGCGTGGTTTCCGCCCTGATTGTTATTAGCCGGGGAACAGTAAAAACTGTTTGACAGTTTAATTCCAAGAATGCCTACAGGAGCAACCTCTGCACTATTTCCTAGGCAACGGCCATGTTGGGGTGGACAGGGTGGCATGGTGCGGCATGGGTGCAATTGCACAGTTGCTTAGCAACAGCTTGCTAAGAGAACATAAGAGGAGGCCTGCTGTGTCCATACACATCCATACGCAACCTGTCTTTATCCCGTACGCATCCCATGTTCATCCCGTACGTATCCGTACAAATGCATACGGATGTGAATAAGATGCGTACGGGTACGTATCCATTCGCATACGAATGTCCAAATATTTTGTACGAATTCAAAAGATTTGAAAATTCCTTCGAATGTTTGGACATTTGATACAAATTCAAATGTCTGAATTTGATCAAACTTTGAACGTTTCAAATATTTGTGCATATCCTTAGTCCAACACCTTCATTGAGCTGTCCACCAGAACCCCAAGATCCCATTCTTCATGTGTTCAGAGAGCTCAGACCCCATCAGTTTATAAACATAATTAGGATTCTTGGCCCTAAGTACATTACTTTGCTGTGAGAAAAGAAAGGGTCAGCCTATATTCTCATACCGGGCAGCATCGTCTCCGTACTGGACAATCGCAAACCCTTTTCATGTTTGGCCAGGAGGGAACGGATGAGACCACGGAGATCTTTGGGCCTCTTCTGTGTTTTTGTTTTACTTTCTAAAAGATGTAAGAATTGAAAAGAGAGTGGGAGAAAAAATATTTATTTATAGCTTTCTTAATTTTATCATTGATTTTAGTTTCGTAAAATTACATTAACAGACAACAAGTGATCTAAATCCGTAACAACCAATGATCCACAAGCAAAGTTATAATGAACTACTTGGAAATAACATAGAATAACATGAAATAACAGGTGTGATAGAAGTCCAATACTTTTCACAAAAAAGTTAAATCTTACAGTTTAAAGAATTTAATGATAACAATTGATCATTGAAGAGAGGTAAAGGAATGTAGGAATTTGGCCGGATGGAAGCTTTAGCAAAAGATCCCTGCCAAATGGTGAAGAATTCTAGTTCAGCTGATAGACGGTGCATTCTCTGATAGAAACAAGCTGCTACTCTGTTTTGGCTATTTGCCACAATTTATTAATACCAGTTCTTAATACGGGTGTGCACGAATGCAATTTTCAGGATTCCGTTCTATTGAAACCAAATATCTGAAGATTCAAATTGATTCAAATGTTTCAAATTTGAATGTATTCACATTCGATTAGAATAAAAAACATTCAAATTTTCAATTCGTATTTGAAGATATGAATATCGGCAACATTTGAATGTGTCCATACGCATTTGTACGCATCCTGTCTTTATCTGGTATGCATTCCGTTTTCACGCTGTACGGATCCGTACAAATGCGTATGGATATGAATGAGATGTGTACAGATATGTACATAATGCATACGTATCTGTACACATACGAATATCCGAATAATTTGTACGAATTTGTACGAATGATTCAAAAGATTCAAAAATTCATTTGAATGTTAAATTTGAATTTAGAGACTTTTGATTCGAATTCGAATGTCCAAATTCAATAGAAATATATCAAATTTAGAATGTTTCAAATATTTATGCACATTCCTAGTTCTTAATAGTTAAGAGCCAGCCCAAGCCCTACGTATATGGAAACTTACCTTGCTATAGGTGCGTGTCGATAGCAGGCGGGGGCTGCCATCTTGATTGCGTAGTTGCTGTCGCTATGGTGATGGTGATGCTCTGCACACGTGCAGTCATGTTTGTGGTCATCTGAGGTGCCAGAGCGCTTGTACGGTACCTCAGATGATCCCTCACACCAAAAATGGTGGGAATGGTTGTGGGGTGGACAGAACAGGACAGGTTTCAGTTAGGGTTAGTATGCGTGTGGGGCACAGTTTTGTGTACCACTGTAGTTTATGATAGGTTAACATCTGGGCAGGCAGGTGGCATTTTTAGGCTGCAAACGCCTCCTGCAAGTGCAGGTGCACTCGCCCATATGTTCACCTACTGCAAACTGTGGGGCCAAGTGTGAATTGGCCTCGGGTTCAGTGGGACAGCTGGATGCTACTCCCACACAGAGTAACTTCTGGGACAGAAGTGTGCTAGAGTGTCCCCTGGCCAGCTATATTAGCCATGCGCTAGAAGAAGAAGAAGAAGAAGAAGAAGAGTTGGCTTTTCTATCCCACTTTTCTCACCCATTTAAGGGGATTCAAAGCGGCTGACAAACCTTCTATTCTTCTTTCCACAACAGACACCCTGTGAGGTTGGTGGGGTTGTGAGAGCTCAGAAGAGAGCTGTGACTAGACCAAGGTCACCCAGCTGGCATCATGGAGGAGGGCGGAATCAAACCCGGTACTCCCAGATAAGAGTCCGGCTCCCTAACCAGTAGACCAAACTGCATGCTCCATTCACCCCTCTTCCAGGTGCTGTCCCAGGTGAGTCTGTGTCTTCCTGTAGGCACTAAGGAAGAACATTGTGGGCCTGCACATACCTCTGTTGAGATCCCAGATCTATCTATTCTAGGCAGGAATTTTACCTCCATTGACACTTAAGGCTCATTAAACTCATGGGAGTCCTTACCGTGCTTCGGGACCTTTTTTGGCACACAGTCACCCCCAGAGTCCTCTTCATAATTGGGGAAGCAAGGGCCGCAGGTAGGGGCACCTTCAGGCCCACAACCCAGGCGTCGACGGAGTAAGCAGTTGAGTTTATACCTGGCAGGGCAGAGCGGATCTGCAAAAGGAAATATTAAAAAATAGAAGGGCAAGCGTGCTTCAATACGAGGTGGCAAAGTTTTATTTGGGCCTGTTTGCACTTACCTGTAGGGCATGGATTTGGAAGCTCTGGGATGCTCCATCCTCATGCCAGGCTCCTTCCTCTGTCCCAGAGCATCTCAGAGCATCCTATATGGCGGCAGGGCAACTGCAGCTTTGCAGTCAGACTCAGTGTTGCATTTGCCATAGCATCAACCTGCCATGCGGCAGAAGTGGCTGCGGCCATTGCTGTGGTGATTCAGATGGTCTGGGATGGGCCATCAGCATTGCGAGAGCCAGGAGATAGGTTGAGGATGGTGCTGGTGCTTGCAGTGTAGACGTCAGCCACCATCCCTGAAGTTAACGTCAATGGGGTTCTACCTGAACAGCAACACCCTCCATGGCTAGGGGTGAAATTCCTAGCCTTCAGGGGCATGAGGGGGTGTTATTCAATGGTGTACCATAATGTGCCAGTGAAACACCACCCCCGGCCACAAGGCTAGGAATTTTTCCACCTTGCTCTCAGGTGTGTGCTGTGAAGCTTGTGTGAGTCACTGCAGGTGGTGTTGATCTGGCCCATACCTCCAAAAGATCTGGATCGGTGGGTCTGGTTAATCCAGATCGACTGATCCAGATTTACCACAGATAAGTGCAGAATAGGTATAAAATGTACTGCTGGTGGTAGAACTGATCAGTAATGTCCAATTCTCCCAATGGTGGTCCAGTGGTCTTTTGATATCTATGCATGGCATGGCATACTAGGCTTCCTACGTCTCCTACCAGGCCACCCAACTCCTATAGCCTAAACTGTAGGCATCTTTTGCGTTTCCACTTGATCCAGAACAGGAGCCCTAGGCCCCTTCTGCACTGGACCTTCGTTTGGATTATATCCTGGAATAGGGGCCGACTGTCTGCATGCTAGCGCAGAATATGGCAGGTTTTGAGCAAAGTCCGCCTTACATTTACATCAGCATGAAGATGGTAGGTCCTCCTGCTCCAGGATATAATCTGTTTGCCCCTGTTTATTGGATTAATTTATTCCACCAAAATAAAGGATTGTAAGAAGAAACGGATCTACAAACCAACACCATTGATGCCCAGCAATCCTATCCCATCACAGGCTTTCAGAGTTTCTTGGTGCTAGTTTTAATTTTTATATTACAAATCTCAGTGTGTTGACCCAGGGTCAATGCTGCATGTAATTTAAGGTCCTTCCTTCCTTCCTTCCTTCCTTCCTTCCTTCCTTCCTTCCTTCCTTCCTTCCTTCCTTCCTTCCTTCCTTCCTTCCTTCCTTCCTTCCTTCCTTGAGTTGGAAGTGATTCCTGGGAGCCTTCAGCAGGGTAAAACTGGACAAAGAATCTTTTCATTTGTGTAGCTTTTTCACCCCTAGCCATGGAGGGGTTTGCTATTCAGACAGAAACACCTGTTGGATGTTTGGGTGGGAATCCAGTTCTTTTGGAGAGGCAGTTTTGAGGAGCATTTTTAAAAGGTTTGAAGGGCACCAGGAGCAGAACGAGACTTGCTGCTGTCTTGATATCTTCTAAAAACAAATTCACTCCGCAGAGATAACTCAATGAAAGTTGGAAGAAAGATGCCCCCACATCCTCTGAAAGGCACCACTGGTCCAGTAATTTAAACCAGCAGGCAAGAATTAGTTTTTTGATCCGAGTCTTGCAAGCAAAGTGTTGAGAGAAGAAAATAGAGATCAACTTCACGTGCAGAGTGCTTCTGCCGCCCAGCTCGCCTTAAGAATGTCCAGCCCACAGGCTACAGGGAATGTAGCTAAAGATGGGGAGGGGGTGTTGTCTCCTCAATTCCAAGGGGACTGGCTTGGGCTGTGGCGAATTTGAGGCAAGCAATATTAGGAGTCCTCAAAGAGGGTCTCAGAAGTTGGCAAAGCAAAAGGGAGTGGAGGGAAGGAAAATGCTGATGCTGAAACTCCTGAAGGTTCATAGGACCATAGATGGTGGTGAATGCTTTGCTTTCCCCTTGTTTCCATTGGTCTCTGCATCATGGGTCGTTCATTGTGACTTCCTCGGCTTTCTTTCCAGCCCCTTTCCCATCTCTCTCTCTCCCAGCCCTGTATTTACCTCCGGGTTCCCCCTACCCACCACGATGCCCCCCACCCCCCACCCCGGTTTCCATCCCTCCTACTTCACCAGTCCATCTTGCACACTGACATCGCAGGGACATCTCACGATCGCTCTCATCCCCCCTCCCCTCCCCTCCCCTCCCTACCCACCCCGATTGCCCATTCCCCTCCCCACTCACCTGCCCCCCCTCCATTTACCTGCTTCCCAGCCGGACCCCGAAGCTGCCAGGACAGCGAGGAAGCCCAGCCATCGGATGGCTCTGCTCAACATCTCCTTTCCAAGGGTGGGGTGGGAACGGGTGAGCGGCCGGGGGCCCCCTCCGGCTCGTGCAGGGGGCCGTCCCCCTGAGCAGCTGCTGGCATCCAGCCGGATGTGTGAGAAGACCTGGCGCTGTTTGGCCGGGAGTAGGGGGGGGGGAGGAGGGACTGCGGATCTTTATGAATGAATCAAGGCGGGGAGGGTGAACTGGGATGGAGCGTGAGACAGGTGGGAGGGAAGAACATGCCTCCCCATACCTTGAGTGGAGGAAGAAAAGGACCACACAGGATTTCCTGGTGTACAGATGGAGTGAGTGGCAGGTTGGTCGGGCAGATAGCGTCTCCTTCTTACAGCAGCGCTTACAACGGATGTGACTGAGGCTGTGGTCACACGTAAGGTTTAATCCGCCTTCAGTCGACTTCCACAGAGAGAGAACACATCAGCAAAGCGACAAGCTGTTTTCTTTCAGGGTTAAATAACGCAGAAAATTCAGCTTTGGGATAGATAATGTGGAAAGGAAATGACTGGTCACTTTGCTGATCTGTTCTCTCGCTCTGAATGTGGACTGAAGCTGGACTAAACCTTAGGTGTGACCACATATAAGGGGCCTGGGGGCATTTCCCTCCACCTGTAACTTTCCCCTATACCCGCTATGTAAACGGTGGGACAAAATAGCTTTCCCAACATATGTATGCTTCTTCGATCTTAATTTTGGGAGGTTCATGATGTTGTGGTTTGGAGTCTTAACGTTTCCTAGGGAGTTCATGATCTCTATGGTCCCATGTTTTGCCTTGTTTTTGCTTTTGTTTTCGAAGATTTACATCTCTTTCCCCTCCCGTCCCCATCCTCCTTGGTCTATTGTGTGACCCTTCTATGGGGCCAAGGGCATCTACATGCTTGCATCCTGATGTTGGTTACTCTGCTATATTTGGATATTCTGGAATAAAGCACAGATATTCCAGAATTTCCAAATGTGGCATAAGTAACTGATGTCTGGATGCAGCCCACATCTGACATCTCTTACCCTTGCAAGCTTTAAAGCTGCAGAGCAAAGATTCTCTGAAGGTAATGGTTGGTGTGATGAAGTGATGATCATGAAATAGCTGCAGAAGTCTTTCTGTCCAGCAGTCACACCTGGTGGAAAACAGGTCAGGATGCCTCTACAGTAAAGCCATTTGCTGGGGCTCAAGAGCAGGAGAAGTTTGGCTCTTATCTCTGCTTGAGATGTCCAGAAACAATTGGTGGGCCACTGTGTGAGACTGGATGTTGGACTAGATGGGCTATGGGGCTCCTCTGATGTTCTTAAGTTGTTTCCATCATCACTATCCCTCCAGACAGAAGCAGTGAGGCGGAAGACGATGGAAAGCAGCCTTGGAATTGGTTGCTGCTGTTTTCTGGCAGTACACTCCAAGCCTGGTCTTAGTGGGCCTGATGGACATAGAGACTGTGGTTTCCGTGACCTAGAGGTCCTTCATGTGGCAACGTTTTTTAGCCACCTGGATGTAACTCTTGTACCTCTGTGTGCCTTAAGATCTTTCTGTAAAGCTGCTGCATACAACTCAATATATTTGTATATTTATCCTGCCCTTTACCCAAAGGTCCGAGGGCAGGTTATAAAAGTAAAAGCAATTTTAATAGAAACCACTCAAAACAATAAGAGTGCTTTAAAGAGGGAAGAGGAAGTGCAGATACATCCTTGTGCATGCACCCTTAGGAAGTGGATGTGAGTCCTCTTGCATGCACACTTAAGAAATGAGTGCGAGTCCTTGTGCACACACACTTAGGAAATGCACAAGGGTATGTACACTGAGGAAGTGTGTGAGAGTCATGCATATGCAGGAAATGCATGTGGATCCTTGTAAATGCACACTTAGGATTCACACACGAGTCCTTTTATGTGCACACTTAGGAAGTGCACCTGGGTCCATGTGGATACACAGGAAGTGCACATGAGTCCTTATGCACGCACACAGTACAATACAATATAGACAGATATCCATGAGATTTGTTATTAGGTCTGTTAAGGTAGCTGATAAATTTCAGCTGTAATCCTGTACATAGTTGCCTGAGAGTGAGTTATTTTGAGCCCACTGGGATTTACATACAAAAATATTCCATTTTTATGATGTCTGTTGCTGTAATGAGCAAGCAGTTGCTTTCTCAGCTGTTTTCCTCATCAAGTTGTAGCATCTTAGCTTTGGAGTAACACAGCACAATACTGAACATGTGTATTTAAGCAAACTCCAATATGTTCCAATGGTATTTACTTTCAGAGAGCATGTTTAAGATTGTAGTCTAATGGGCAACAAAATGTTATGAAGTTATCACTTCTGCTTCTAGGGTAATTACTATTTATACAAACAAGTCTCCTAGCTCAAGCAGGGATTAAGGGCCCATTTACACCTCAGTTTTAATACAGCTTCAGTCCACCTTCAGAGCGAGGTATCACATCAGCAAAGTGACTAGGCTTTTCCTTTCACATTATCTATCCCTAAAGTGATTTTTGAATTAGCTAATGGCAAAACAGGCTGTCACTTTGCTGAGGTGATCTCTCACTCTGAAAGTGGGCTGAAGCTGGATTAAATCCTGGGTGTAGATGGGCATTAAGTGTTCAGCTGTCCAGCCTTTAACCTCACTCTCTCATTTATCACGAAGGAAGGAAGGAAGGAAGGAAGGAAGGAAGGAAGGAAGGAAGGAAGGAAGGAAGGAAGGAAGGAAGGAAGGAAGGTTTTACTTGCCTATGTATTATGTTTGTACGGATACGTACTGAAGATTACAGTACAGCCGAGTCTGGAGAAGAATGGTAAGAAAATGAAAGTAGGGACAATCCAGAAGTGAAATTGGGGATGGAGAAGATGAGGCTTGGATAGAAAGCCTTATCCCTGTCCTATCCTTCTGCCCTTTCTCTGTGGATTTCCACTGTTCATTATTGTGTTCTATGTACTTAGGGTGTATTGAACTCAATAGCGCATGTTGGTGCTCTGTCCGCTCATCAGCTAAGTCCATCAACAAAGACATCAGTTATTTTAATTTCTGGGGAGACATATCTGCCCAGACTGCAATTCTTCCTACACTTGACCATCTTTTCCACAAATTGTCCTAGAAATTCTGGTCCCTGGCTATAATCTTGGAAACCCTTTGAGAAAGACTTGCCACCTCCTGTTGATGTTTGTGATATATTTTTGTATTTATAGCCTAGCATTCTTCTTCCATTTTGTCTTCACAATGTCCCTATAAGGTAGGCAAGGCTGACTGAGCAGTGACTGGCCAGTGGTCTCCTGTGAACTTCCAGTAGCTGAAGGGGGTTTTGAATTCAGAGGCTGATTCACACTTAGGCCTGTAGTTTGCAATTAGTCAACATCTGGGCAGGTGCACCTGCACTTACAGGAGGCATTTACATGCTAGAAATGCCCTCTGCCTGCCCAGATGTTGAATAATTGTCAACTAGCTATGGTGCATAACATTGTGCCCCACAAACAACCCAGCCTCCCCCAGTGCCACCCGAAATCTTACCTTAAGCGTCCAGCCAATGACCGTCTGCAATCTGGCTGGCTGAGGAGGTCATCTGAACTGCCACACAAGCACGCTGACAGCTCTCATGCCCCCCTGACGCGACTGCCCAGAGCATCACCATTGCCGTTGCAATGGTGCTGGAGTATGAGCTATCGCGCAGGGCGCCACACTCAAGATGGCGGCACCCAGGAGTGGATCAGCCGCGCATTTGATCTCAAGTAAGTGATCAATCGCACGAGGGCTAGTCAACGTTAGTCTCTTACACATCTTTCCCATCCACAGAAGTGCAAAATCGCCCCTGGTCTCACGGATGGTACTCCAAAACCCAACCTGCTATACCACAGTTCCCTTTGGTTCTCTCATCTCAGCACAATTTTAGTGATGGTGGGGATGCTTCACCTATTATATTTTTAAATAACTGGTGTAGGATCCATAAAGAAGAAGTAGCAACGCCTCCAGGTCTTTCTGCATTCAGTGGGGCCTAATGCGGACATCTTGCCACTCTACTTCCACGCCAATGGTTGCCATGGCAACTGTCTCTCCTGGCTGCCATGCAGTAAATCTTCCAGGGACTCCAGTGTTGCCATGGCAATAAAATGGCAGGGGGGAGGGGAATGAATCAGAGTTCCTCCTAATTTGGTTGAAGGATGATGCAATCTATCGATGAAGTAATAGGGGTAATGGACCTGAGAAATATCTGATGTCTAGTGCCACAGAGATATGATCGTTTAGCTTCTTTTAATCTTAAATGATATGTATCAAATATATGGGGTTTTTTTCTCCAAAGGGGTGAGGTAGACATGTTTGTGCCAATAAAAATTTACCCTTTCGTTTAAAAGAAAATCCTGAAAATTTCTGGGATTTGGCTCTGGGGTAAGAAAAATATAGATGGATAAACTAAAGGCAATTGCATGCATGAATAAAAGAACATCAGAACATCAGAGGAGCCCAGCTGGATCAGGCCACAGCGCATCTAGTGCAGCATCCTGTTCCATGCAGTGGTCTCATGGGCATCTCAAGCAGAAGTCAAGGGCCATTGATACATTTGTCTTCCATAAATTTGTCTAACCCTTCCTTAAAGCCATCTAGGCTGCTAGCTGTTACCACCTCTTCTGGCGGCAAATTTCATAAACCGATGACCCCCTGGGTGAAGAAATACTTCCCCTTGTCTGATCCGACTCTCCTACCCATCAGCTTCATAGAGTGCCCCCTGGTTCTAGTATTGCCTTTATCGGCGTGCTGATTGGCGCTCTCAAATAATTCTAAGAATTCCAATGTTACAGTGTCAAAATAAGGTATAACACAGCAACACTAACCATTTAATTGGGATCTGACCTTTACCTGGGATTGGTGAACAGGTTCCTTCTTTTAAAAAAGTCATAAAGCTCACTCACAGCCTGTTGGCACTTCCATGTTTGGCATGGATTGGGATGCTCCAGAACCCCATCCAAATGCCGTGGTGCCACCTCTGTCCCAGGGCATCCTGGAGTGCCCCAATCCTCTGTAGCTGTGGAGCAGTAAGCTCCCAGATGCAAAATGTGGACCTATGGGAGCAGGGCTGTGAAAATGTGGATGCGCAGTCATGTGGAGCATCACAATTGCCATAGCAACAGGCTGGCACATGGCAGATGTTGCCGCAGCCATTGCTACGGTGATTCGAATGGTCTGGGATGGATCATCCACATAGCAGTGGTCCAGTTGGTAAGGTGGGGACAGGGACGGTGTTCACAGTGCAAATGCCAGCTACCATGCCTGATATCCCACTGCAGTCTGTCTTTCCCTCCCTCAGTCTTTCTCTCTCTCTCTTTGCGCATGCATGGATGCATAGATGGGGGAGAGTTGGCTGAGTGCTATGAAAAAGGAAAGAATCAGCAAAACGTGAATGCTATATTTGACAAGATCAGGGTGAAATAAGTGTGAGTGTTTCCCTGCAAAGCAGAATAACTCCTGCCTCATAGCCTTTATTAGAGAAGCCAGGAGAGGGGGAAAGAGGGAGGGAGCTTAATTAGCAAGAGCCAGAAGGTGTGTAGGAGCACAATAAAGGGGGAATTCTAAAAAACAAAAAATTGAGCTGTGATAAAAGAACAATAATCCAGCAACAGAAATGACGGGTGGATAGGGGAAAGTCTTCTATCATCCCCCCTGCAACACTCCCTATCACTTCACTCCCTCAGTGCCTAACACCCCCCCCAGTGGCCCCCTCATCCCCCATCCTCTGCAATGACCATCCATCACGCCGAGAAGCTCCGCCAGCTGAACTGTACCTTTTTCCATGAAGGTTCAGCAGGAGGTAGCGGCAGCAGGAGCAGGTAGGTGCACATAGACTGTTCCATCCAGGCTAAAGCAGCCTAACTACCACTGGCTGCCCTGTCTGTCCCTGATATGAACTAAGAGGTGATAGTGTGACCATAGCCTCAATGATATCCACATCTGGGGCCTATTCGCACTTGGCTTTATGCTGGGATATATTCCGGAACAGGAGGCTGCTGTCCACATGCTACTGCAGACCACGGCAGGCCGCAGGTGAGGCTTGCCAGAGTCTGTATTAGCATGCAGATAACAGATGCCTGTCCTGAGATATAGTCCAAAATAGGATCAAGTGCGAATAGGCCCCTGGTGTAGAGCAAGCAGGATGCCTCTAAAGCCATTTGTTGGCATTCGAGAGCAGGAGAAGGTTTGCCCTTGTCTCTGCTTGAGATGCCCGTGGGCAATTGGTGGGCCACTGTGTGCGACAGGATGCTGGACTAGATGGGCTCTGGCCTGATCCAGCAGGGCTCCTCTGATGTTCTTAGGCTATGTCTCAAACTGTGGCCCACTAGACGTGTGAGATCCTTGTGAAAGTAAATTCATCAATGGCCTCCCAAGCCAATTCTCAGCTAGTACGGGTTTTCACCAAGGTGGGTGGGGAAGAAATCACAGACACAAAGAATCAGCAGCACACGGGCTTTCTTTTCCTTTGGAATTTATTTTTTAACAAGAGTCCTTTGTCGGTTCAGCAAGGTATCCATGATATTGGAAGTTCTGGCCGTGGGGAAGGACAGTGGAATGGGTTCCATCGCTGAAAAGAAGAAGAGTTTCTTTCCATCTCAGTCGCTGCTTGGCTTGTTCCCGCTTGGCTTGGGTGCTTCAAACGGATGCTCAGCAACCTCTGAAACAGAAACACAGGTGAGGACAAGAGGAAATACACAAAAGGCCTGAGGTCAGGAGAGGAAATTTATTCAGTTGGTAACATCTCAGCACAGTTATGAGGCAAGAAGTCCCACAAACCTAGGACGGGCAGGTGTTCAACTTTCCATAGACAGTGTCTGTCTTCTAGGTAAGAACATCAGGAAGCCCTGCTGGATCAGACCACAGCACATCTAGTCCAGCATCCTGTCTCACACAGTGGCCCACAACTTCTTAATGGGTTTCTCCAGCAGAAGATCAAGGCAGAATGGTAACTCGCTCTCAGATCCCTGTAGTTGGTCTTCAAAGCCAAGGTGGGGGGAGTATCTATGCATCCGTTCTAGTGGTTATCAATACACCTGCCCTCCATGAATTTGTCCATAAGAACATAAGAGAAGCCCACCTAATCCACATCTTGTTTCACACAGTGGCCCACCAACTGCTTCTGGGCTTCTCAAGCGGACGACTAAATCAAAACCTTCATCACCTCTTGACTCCCTTCCAAGGGCCTTTGGAAGCATCCTGCCTGTTTCCCCAGCCTAGAGGCAATACCTAGGCAGTACCTAGTTTTAGACAGGAATGGCTGAGAAAATGTCGGCATTCCGGGGGGGGGGGCGTGGAGCAACTAGACAGGTGTAGTTTGAAGAAGCATTTGATGCATTGGCTGCCTTCCAAGTATTTGCAAGAGAGCTTATTATAATGAAAGGAGCCAGTAGACAGAGGTAAAAGTCTTCAATTGCCTCCCAAATCTGGCAGGGGTGGCCAGAGACAGTTTGGAGATCTTCTTTAGCTCCGTTGATTGCCTCTTGCCATCTGGAAGTGCCTTCAAATTGCAACACAAGAGCTGCAGTACAGTGTACAGAAGATCACAGGTCTGGATATCAGTACTAAAGGTAGGATTGGAATTGAAAGGCCTCTGTAGCCTTTCCAGTAGAATATCATGGTCACTGGTGTTAAAATAGGCTGAAGCCTTGACAAAGACCAGCAAGGTTGCCTAACCTTGGGCATTTCCGCACTTGCTTTTCTGTCCCTGGGACAGGAAGTGTGCATGACAGACTAACGTGTACTAGCGTTCACACTAGGG
Organism: Aspidoscelis marmoratus; assembly: GCA_014337955.1. Taxonomy (NCBI): domain Eukaryota; kingdom Metazoa; phylum Chordata; class Lepidosauria; order Squamata; family Teiidae; genus Aspidoscelis; species Aspidoscelis marmoratus. The sequence goes on from MTQE01003545.1 coordinate 711,129, forward strand.
AATGCTAGTACGCTAGCCTAGTTCTAACGCGACCGGGGACTTATCTGTGTTCAGTTGCATGTCCGATCCTCCGCAGGGTGCCGCCATTTTGTCTGCAGTGCCCTGCATGAATGTGCATGTGCTGGTGCCATCTGTGTGGCACCTCAGATGGACCCCATTGCACCAGAAACAGTGCAGATATTCGCCACTGGATGCATCAGGTAAGCTTTTGATTAATGTTAGTTAATGATTTTGTGCACCATCACTAGTTTATAATTAGTTAACATCTGGGCAGGCAGGGGCTGTTTGTAGGCTGTAAACGCCTTCTGCAAGTGCAGATGCACCTGTCCAGATGTTAACTAATTATAATTTAAGAGGCCAAGTGCAAATTGTCCTCTTCTCTCGACACACGTTGCCCAAAAGCAGGTTTGAAGCCAGGTGGAGATGGATTCAGATAATCTCCTTTCTCCAAGCTATCTTAGGCATTGTTTCTGCTCTGCTGCTGAAAGAATATTCATGGAAGTCAGGTGTATCAGTGACTACTAGAATGGACACTGGTACTACCTCTAGGTTGGAGACTCAGACAGGATGCCTGTAAAGGCCATTTGCAGGGAATCAAGAGCAAGTGAAGACTTTGTGTTTGTCTTCTATTTGAGGATGCCCAGAAATAATTGGTGGGCCACTGTGTGAGAGTGAATGCTGAATTGTTTGGGCTGTTTGCCAATCCATCAAACAATGAATCAATCAAGCAATCAATCAATGGATGAATCAGTCAATGAATGAATGAATGAATGAATGAATGAATGAATGAATGAATGAATGAATGAATGAATCAATCAATCAATCAATCAATCAATCAATCAATCAATCAATCAATCAATCAATCAATCAATCAATCAATCAATCAATCAATCAATCAATCAATCAATCAATCAATCAATCAATCAATCAATCTCCCATCCTTTAAATGAGATAATTAGACCTCTGTCTGGCCACAAACATGCAATGTGCTGCAGAAAATCTGAGCAATATGTGCTTTTATCCAACTTTCCCTTTCCCTGTCTAAATTTATCACAAAGCAGCTTGCCATCATGGGGGAAGTATGTCAAAATGTTTTTTTAAATCATAAAGCGAATTAAATTGGCACTATGAGACCAAAATAAAGGAAATGAGCCTAACAGTTTCACAGGGAAATTTAGACACTATATTACAATCACTTTCTAAAGCATCCAGAGCAAGAGATCAGTTTTTAAAATGAAGGTTATCAGGGTTGAATTAAAGGGTTCTGACATTTCCTCTCACCTTTGGCTTTGTCAAATGCATGTTTTAATGTCCTGAACACACATCTAAATGCATTGGCGACGCAATCAAAGTCACACATCTTGATAACTTGTTGGTTGACCTTTCACCTGTAAAAAGGGAATTGAACAGCATCACTGTCTATAGAACTTTTGGGATATTCAGCCTTCTCCCTCCCTTCTTTGCTTTTAATGGAAAAACCACCAAAAAATAAATCACATTCTGCTAGGAAGAAAATCAGGATCTGCTGGGCCTATGCAGAGGGTCATGGGCATTGTCAGCTTGGGTGGGGTGGGGTTGGGTTCTGTGTTGATCCCACAGGAAGCTTAAGCTGGCCTCCAGACTAAGATGTACATGAATATTTGTAGGCATTTGAAATTCAATTGAATGTGCCAAACTTCCACATTCGAACTCAAATAGAATGTATTGAATTTTGAACTTCGGCTCTATTCGTTTGAATTATCCAGACATTCATATGTGTATGGGTTTGTACATGATGTGCACTTGAAGATCCGCATCTTCCCCGAATCAGTACGCATTTGTACAGATCTGTATGGGATGAAAACGGGTTGCATATGGGATAACTATGGGACGCATACAGATGTGTATGGATGTGGGGAAGAGGCGTACGTGTACATACAAATGTCAACATTCATATGTTCAGATTCAAATAAAAATTTGAAAGAATTGATTCAAATTTGGTAAACACGAATCGAATCTTGTTAAATTTGAATTTAAAAGATTTGAATCGAATCAGATTTTCAGGTATTCGATTTGATTTGAATAGAATGTCCATTCATGCACATCCCTAATCCAGATTATTATTGCTTCCTGCATAGACAGCGCTTTCTTTGCAGGCTTTGGTGACATGCAATCCGAGGAATTTGTCTGACTTTGAATTCCTAGCTCTGCATCTCACTACTTCTGTGAATGCGTGGTTGGCTGTTTCAGCCCCCACGCATATGCGCTGGACAGAGATATGACTGCTGCTCCTTCCAGAAAGGTGAGTGGTTCCCTAAAAAGAGCTACAGCTGGAAAACCAGCAACCAATAACCCGTTTCCCAGCAACAGTGAAAAGCACATTTCAGGCTGGGAAAGTGAGGTGACCCCAGTATAGCAGTGGTGTCATATTGGGTTGTGTTTACATCTCAGTTTTATTTCAGCTTCAGTCCACTTTCAGAATGGAACAACACATCAGCAATGAGAACAGTCATTTCCTTTCTGCGTTATCTAACTCAAAGGTGTGTCTTCTGAGTTAGGCTGTGCTGGTCACACCTAAGGTTTAATCCAGCTTCACCTTCAGAGTGAGAGAACACATCAACCAAGTGACCAGTGATTTTCTTTCCACGTTATCTATCCCAAAGGTGAATTTCCTGAGTTATTTA
>MTQE01003545.1:722297-734310 GCA_014337955.1 Aspidoscelis marmoratus
ATAAATAAATAAATAAATAAATAAATAAATAAATAAATAAATAGTAGTAGCAGTTGCAAATTAGAACATTTGGAGGCTTCAGTGTCATGAGTCTGGTTCTTGCAATCTGAATTGGCCAGGGAGGCAGGAGTGCAGCAGTTGGGGGCTGCTGCTCTTATGCCGGGTGTTGGGATAGGTAAACCCAGGCTACTGACCAGAGCAGTCCTGGATATCCACCACATGTTTAATGGCAGACCCGAAGCAACATCAGGGGAGGTGACTGGAGGAAAGCTGGTATCCGACGGGTCAGAGGTCCTTCTGATGTCACATCCCATGGTAGCAGGACGGGAAGGAAGCTGTACTCTTAAAACCATGTGCTTGCAGACTGCATTCTTGCCTAAGGGCAGCTGCACAGAGTGGAAAGAATTCAGCACCCTGGTGGCACAGAGCGTGTATGCAAGTCTATAAAAAGGAAAATTATTCCTCCTTTTACTCTTGAGGCTTGAGAATTAAGGTAGGGGTTGGAAGGGAAGCCAGAGGAAAAATTGTGCAGCCTGGAGATTACTACACTTCAGGTTAGCAAAGCTTGCCTGATGCTCAGTCTGCGTATGCACAGTTGTGGGGACAAACCTATTCCCAGCAAGGCTGCATTCCCACTTGACTATTTTAATTCGGATTGGACTATTTCAATCCAGATTCAGGACCAAGTGCTCATTCTGGCTGTCCCCATTTGCTTGAAGATAACATGGGCTGAATTCAAATACTGCAGTTCCTACTCAAACTGCACAAATCCCAGCATGGGGAAACAGAGTCAGCTGAGCGAAAGAAAAGACACAGGGCAACCACACAGAAATCACTCTCCTTTGCAATTTCCCTCTCCTCTGCAATTGTTGCTACAAATGTATCTCTCAAATGGAGGCTTGTGGTTTTTAAAACTTTCCCTCTTCTCTGAGATTGCTAGCTTCTAGAAATGTATCTCTTGTAATTGCAAGTGGCATTCAAGGGAAAATCTGCGTGGTCAAAGATACAACTTTTAAAAAAATCTCTGGCTAGCATTGCAGGCGTGGCAAGGGGAGGGGGCATACCTTCCCAGATGTGAAATCCCACCCATCCACGGTAGCATTTCCAAAAGGGGGGAGGAAGCGATCTGGCTGGCAAAATAGGACCAAAAAAATGTTTTTCTGATCACATCCCCATGTCCTGCACTTCACTGAAAGTTACCAGGGTGAGTCATAATAGTAATAAAATTAAATAAATAAACAAATAAAGCATTAAAGCTTATTTAAAATATAACCCTCCCTCTCTCCCTCCCTCCCACCCATCCACCCTCTCTGGAAAGACAGCATACAGAGAATGCTAAACATCAAAGGCCTGAGTGGAGGGGAATCTTTCAACCAGGGGCTGAAAACCATATAATGTTGGTATCTGGTGAACCTGAAGAGCGAGGCTGTTCCTGAGTCTGGGGACCACCACAGAAAAGGCTCTACTGGGTATACCCACCACCTGCAACTCTGGGAGAGGAAAAACTACAAAAGGTTTCCTGTCTTGAGATCTCAATATATAGGCAGGACTATATGGGATAAGGTGCTCCTTCAGATACCCAGGGCCCAAGCCGTTTAGGGCTTTATATGTGATCATCAGTACCTTGATGTAGCAGATACATCAGCAGGCCCAGTTTAATATTTTTGGTTGGGTGTGAGAAAACAAGGGCGGCTGGACAATCATTACAGTTTTTCCACCCTCCCATCCTGAAGCGTGGAAGAAAATGTTCTTCTGTGAACAGGTCTACGAATTGCGTAATCTTTTGTAGCCCTCTTGACGCCTGTGCATTTGCCATTCATAGAAAATATTGTTTTGCCTATAAGGTTCACCCAGAAGGAAAGAGTCGGAGATGATTTTGGGATTGAGATAGGTTTATTCTTTCTGAGATTCTATGACAAACTAATACAGATTTCAAGGACAGGTAGGGGTGGATATCCATGTGATTGCCAATAGTGGAGGAGATGGGAAAGTGGATTCCTTCATAGAAGACGATGGGAGTGCTCCTCACATCTCACTTTTGCTTGCTGGTTATGGAAGATGAGTGATGGCCCGCAGTTACTGGAGCTGAGTAGTGGCTCCCCAGCTCATCAGTTGCCACTGAAAAAGAAACATGCATCAGAAATGGTACAAACCATGACAGGACACTGTTTGGAAGAGGTCCTCTTTGTGGATAACATCACCTGGGAATGTTAGAGCTCACAGCTTGGAAACAGAGGGCTACCAGTTCAATCGCCAGCCTCTCCCCAGATGTAGGCAAATTCTTATTTATTTTATATTATTTATTATTTGCATTTTTATCCCGTCCTGTAGCTGAAGGTCTCATGGCAGGTTACAGCGTTCAAAACCAGATATATATTTTAAAAGAATTATAGTGTATATTAAAACAATAGCAGTGTCTGAAAAGTGGGAAGAGAACATGTATCCCCAATTTAACAGAAGGCCAGGGCAAAGAGGTGCATTTTCATGGCCTTCTTATAGATAGTAAAGATGCTTGACGCCCCTCAAGGGGGAAACTGTTCTGTAGCTAAGGGGCCATCACTGAGAAGGCCCTCTCCTGAGGGCCCACCGCTTTTACTATTGAAGGTGTTGGTACAACCAGGAGGGCAGTGGCAAACCACTTCTCTATCTCTACCAAGAAAACTGCATAAAGGTGCCCATGGAGTCTCAGAATGACTGTAGCTCAGTGCTAGAGCAAACTGCCTTGAAAGCAGAGGATTTTTGGTTCAATTCCCAGCCTCTCCCTAGAAGCAGGCAAAAGAAAAGGGGTGCCCAACAACTACAACCCATTAGCTGCTTTAGCTAAGGATCATGAGAGTTGTAGTCAAACAAAAGAGGAAGTTTACCAAAATGATCTATGCTCCTGACCCGCTGATGAGAATATAAATGGTTCTGGCCTTGGGATGCATTTGGGAAAATCCTGGCTCTCAAAATGGCAGAGAGAACTGGATGAATGAATGAATGAATATTCCAAAGTGAATTTTCTTTTCCTTTTGTAATAATTTTTCCTCCCACAATTTGACATTTATAGATCCCTGCATTTTGCTGAGCCACACAAAAATATGTGGGTGACTGCAAATCCCTCGTAAGCAGCTCTTAAGATCAGGGAGGCCTTTATATCTTTGGAAAGTGGGAAGATAAGATACGCCACAGATTGCTGGAGTTCAAAAAATATTCTGGGGAGGTTGAAGAACTGTGAAGAGGATGCAAGGTGAGGAATTGCCATACAAAAATGAGAAAAGGTTCCTGCACCTTTCCTATTGTTCAGCAGGTATTACCTGCATGACAAGCCATACCTGATGAAACTCTGACCCAGCTGTTAAAAGTTCAGGACCCCTGTCTTCTTTTCTATATGGTAGCCCTCCATGTGACATAAGCTTTCTCCAAAAGATAAAAGGAAAATGTAAGAGCTTGTTTGCATCTTGCTGTTTCCTTCCGCATAGCAGGGCAACATGATGGGGGAATTGCTATGACCTACCCATCTCTAGGCAGGTAGCTACTTCTGGGTATTTTAGACAGTTCTGGTTTTCTACTAAGAAAACTGGGAATGGCTGAAGTTCAGTGCTAGAGCAAACTACCTGGAAAGCAGAGGGATGCTGGTTTGATTCCCAGCCTCTTCCTGGAAGCATAGATACTTAAGGCAATCCCAACACAGCCATGACATAATTGCATGCTTTAAGCCCTGCCTCGATGGAGCCGGAGTGATTAAAAGAAGGTGAGGAAATGTGCATCCCCCAGGCCATCCCTGCCGTGTTAATAACACATGGAATTTCAAATCAGACATGATAATATTCTTGTTTTAATTTGTCTGATGTGAAGATCCCCTGTCCAGAGTCAGGTGCAGTTTTTTTTACAAATGCAATTAAAATCAGGTTTGGAGTAGATCCTCAGATAAAATCAACTGCATGGAGGCCAAATAAAAGGGATCTATCAAGAGAGGCAGGAAATTAAGATTATTTGTCACGGAAAACTACACGGGACATATGTGGAGGAGTTTTTTAGATTTCAGCTGGCCATCTGGCTTGGCCTGTAGCTCAATAGTCAGCATTTTCCCATCAGTATTTTCTTCTTACCATTACCAAACATTGATGCTATCATGTGCATCATCTTGGAAATTTTCCTCATTATGCACCTCATAAGAGTGAAGAGGGTCATGGTTGCTTGAGGGATTTTCTACCACCTGTATGAAGGAAGAAAAAGAAAGCAAGAAAGCATTACATTTGGACTCCAGTGTGAAGAACTCTCTAGTACTGGTGGTTACCAGATTTAGTGGCTTATCTTCCATGACCAATAGCAACAGTCTGCCAAAATTAAAGTTAACAGTGATTTCCTCCAACGTTCCATACCAGGAAAAGTTTCACTTCCTTTGTGGCAGGAGTGAGCAAAGAGCTTTGCTACAATGCTCTTTGGTTGCCATACTGATAAATGCTGCAGTGGCAACAAGCTGTCTGTATACCTGCCACGGCACTTCAGTGTGAAAACATCACAGCTGGGGAACTTCCACGAAGTTCCCCAGCTGTGATGTTTTCACATTGAAGTGCAGTGGCAGGTGTGCAGACCATTTTGTCTCCACCCCTACCACTGCTCTTGCCTATATATATAAAAAAAACATCACAACGGGGGAACTTCTGTCCAGGGTTGTGGAATTGACCATTTTCTGTGTTCCAAGCTTGACTGGAAGAGCTCTAAGATTTCTTCCTACTGTTTCCCTTTTGTGGGACAAAAAAGGTAGATCCCCGTTACTCATAAAACTGTTCATAAGAGGCAGGGCTGGCCGACTGGCCTGTGAACAATCCCACCTGAGAATCCTTTCTGAGCCACTTCAGAGTTAGAGTCATAGAATCATGGAATCATAGAGTTGGAAGGGACCTCCAGGGTCAGGGAGTCGAACCCCTTGCTCTCTGCAGGATTCCCTAAACCATCCCAGACAGATGGCTGTCTACCCTCTGAAGATTTCCAGCAAAGGAGAGCCCACCACCTCCTCTGGGAACTTATTCCATTTACTGATCTCCCTCACTGTCAAGAGGTTTTTTAAAAATATATAATCTGTACTGATTGCCTTGAAGTTTCATCTTTTTGTTTCTAGTCCTCCCATCTTCTGCAAGTGAGAATAGAGCTGGTCCCTCTGCACTGTGACAGCCCTTTAGATACATGAAGACCATGATCATGTCTCCTCTCAGTCTTCTCTTCTGCAGACTAAACATTCCTAAACCCTCCAACCGTTCCTCGTAGGACATGGTTCGCAGACCACTAACCATTTTGGTAGCCCTCCTCTGAACTTCCTCTAGTTTGTCATTGTCTTTTTTATATTGAGGTGACCAGAACTGGACAGAGGACTCGAGGTCTGACCAAGGAACAGTAAAGAGGAAAAATTATTTCTCCTTGTCTAGACTCTATACTCCTCTTGATAAAGCCTAAACTCCATCCTTCGTAGACAGAGCTTTCAGGTGATAGGCAAGACCTCCTTTGCAGTGCAGAAAGGGAAAGCCCATTATCTACATCATAAAGTTCTGGCCCAAATGTAAGTCTAGCAAGGTTCACAGATCAGGGACCACATCATCTCCCTGTACTCAGAAGTGCAAGACACCTGTTTGTAAATATTTTCTGTGCTTTCCTTTCTTTAGCCAAGCAATGCACATGTAATTCTTTCACGCTACTTTAGTATGTCTTGTTTTCTAAACCCATTTTGCTGGAAAAGCCTAGAAGTATGGTATTAGTCGCCAAAGAAATTCTCACTTACAAGGCAGAAAAGTATCTCCAGTCTTGAATTCTTCTCTTCAGTGAAGTTTGTCTCCTTTCGAGAAACTGGTGATTTATATACCCAGCTACCAGGACTTTGTCCTGCCCAGAACTGGTAGGTGGTGAGTGGCAAATATTTATTTTTTTAAACTGAGTCATAGGTTCTTTATGTGAGTTTGAGGTTTATTCCTCATAAAGCATTATGTAAAAGCCTTGGCCAATATCTTTCCCTCCAGCTGTTTTGGAATTCAGATCAACCTCAGCCTCAGCTACCATAATATATGTTGGAGAGTTGGTTTGTGATCACACCTTGCTGAAATAGTTGGTCCCCTTAAGAAACTGAATTGAAGCCGTCCTAATCCTCTTCACACCCAATCCCTGAAAATCAGTCCTCAAATCATCCTCAGTTTAGGCTGCTATGCTCACACCTTTTATGTTATCTTCCCAGCCTGGGTCACACCTTTAGTTTAGGACAACCTGAGGTCGTCTTCAGGTCATGTTACTCACATTATTTTTATTCAGTTCGTTTTCCAAGCCAGCCTACCCCTGTTAGATCGTTTTAACCGGAGTCCTCATTTTCAGAGGACTTAGCCCATCTTGGCATGCCCGGACGTTTTTGCTTCCTCAGTATGAGTGGGGTGGGTGGGGTGGGCTAAAGGAGGCTGAACTGTGCTGTGGTGGGTGGGGCCCAGTCTTTCCTTTTGGCCAATAGGGGAGGGCAGTGCACGCAGCGTTCGTGAAGCACCTCCCCTTCTCAGTTTATGTGTATGATTTCTCTTTTATCCACCGTTTTTCCGTAAATTTTTTTTTAAAATAATAGCACGGAGAAGAAAAACACATAAAAAAGGAAGAGGTGCATGGAGGTGGGGGAGCAGGCTTTAAAAAGAACCGCCAACACACACCCTCTCCCCCCTTGAGTGACACAACAGCATCCAATGAGAAAGGAGGTAGATTTGACGCAGCAAAAGGGGTGGAGAGCCAAGAGTTCCGTGGAGGAGGCTCAGGTTGATCACAGAGAAAGGTGTGAGTGACGTGGCCCAAAGTGAGGACGGCCTGAGGATGACCTATAACAAACTAGGTTTGAACAGGACTGGTACAACCTCAGTTCAAATTAATGTCTCATATAGGTGTGACCAGGCCCCCCGAGTCTCCTTTACACGACTCTTTAGTTCCCCGCCCCCCTAGGTTGACATCAACACCACCCGCATTCCAATAGGATAAAGTTCTGTCAATCAACCGTGGCAGTGGGGTGTGCTTGGAGTTGCGTGGTCCTGATGGCATACTCGATGCTAACACAGGGTACTTTGGGAGTAAGGGGACTGTGCCCCCAGACAGGTTTTTTGTTTTCTTGAGACCTTTGGATAAAGGGCAGGATAAAAAAATGCAAATAATAAATAAATAAATAATATTAACAGTTGCACATCAGAACATTTGGAAACTTCAGGTTAGCAAAGCTTTCCTGATGCTCATTGTGCGTATGCGCGGTTGTGGCGGCAAAGCAGTTTCCAGCCCTTTCCACATTGTTCAGCAGAGGAAACTTTAGAGGGTGTTGCCTGCATGGAAAGCTACACTTGGTGAAACTCTGACCCAGCTGTTAACAGTTCAGGACCCCCGTCTTCTTTTCCATATGGTCACCCTATATAAGACAGAGGCTTCCTCCAGATGTCAGCAGAAGGAAAATGCGAGAGCTTGTTTGCATCTTACTATTTCCTTCCGCACAGCAGGGCAACATCATGGGGGAAGTGCTATGACATACCTGCCTCCAGCAGGTAGCTACCTCTGGGTATTTTAGATAGTGTGAAATACCCAGAAGAGTGCATGTGCCAGCTCCTATGCATGCATGCTAGCTATTTTTGCCCTGTTTCAGTCCTGCACATGCGCAGGGCATTTTCTTCAGCAAGGAACCTGAGAGCCGAGAGCTAGATTTTCCTGAAATTAGGGATGTGCACAAATATTTGTAACATTCACTATTCATCCAAATTCGGACATTCATACACAAATAGAATGTTAGGACATTTGTACATAAACATTTGTATGAATACGAATGTTTCAGCCATTTGTATGAATAGTTTGGATATTCATTAAACTGGGGAGATGGGAGATGGGAGCGGATTAAAAGTGGATTCAGGTTGGATTTGATGCTTTCAGAGCGGATATGTTATGGGGTATGTATATCAGATACATATGGAATGACGTACGTGTTTGTATTGGATATTCGTATGAATTTGTACAAATACACTTGTATTGAATGGAATCCTATGACATTTGAGGGGATCTGTTGAAACCAATATGGATTTTCTTACATTCGATTCATACAAATCTCTAGCATGTACAGTTGCCCCCCAGTTGCTGCTGATCCAGTCATTGCAATTTCACTTATCTGCAATGACCTTTCACCATCCTCAGGCTTCCCTGTGGCAGTCAGAAATAGCACTAAATCATGCAAATTTCCCATGATTACTGGGAAATCTCACACAATTTCTGAGGAATCATGGGAAATTAAGTGTGATTTCCCAGTGTTTCAAATATCCAAGGTTTTCTGTAACTGTTTTAGGACCTGGAATCTATCCCCCATGGATGTGGGGGTCCAACTGTAGCAGGATCTCACCCTTACATCGCAAGGCTTTGTTGGGAGCTTCTGATAAATATGTGGCCACATCTCCATGCAAGCTGTTTGGTTCTGGTTGGGCACCCATGTGCCTGGGTGTGGATCCAAGATCGGATCTTGCCCATCCCCATGCCATTCCTGGCAATGCAGACTACATGCAAACTGCAACAAACCATGGCACAGGGGAGCTGTGCCAGCTCCTCTCTTGCCTCCTCTCTCCTCACTGGAAGCTGGATTGATGCCACCTCACCCCTGTGCCACCCGCTGCAAATGCCGCATCCCAGATGCCAGGACTGAACATAATTAAAAAAAAAAAAAACCCAAAGCCGCTGTGAGGTTTGGCAGTAGTTGAACAGTCGAGCAGTTTTGCGCACCTTTGCTCTTCCCAGGAACCGCAAAAATACCTGTCAAGTGGAAAATCAAGCCATTATCATGTCCATCTTGGCAACTGGGAAATGGGGGTGGAATTTTTGACTTGTTTCAGCTTTAACACCATTTACTCCCAAAAAATCTCAGCAGTTGCGATCTCCAATGCACAGGGCAGGAACGGCAAGCACAAGACGTGAAACCCCACCTCCCAATGACGTGGGCGCCAATCTCCTCACCAAATAGCCCAGGACCATCCCCATGTGCAGGCTCAGCTCACAAGGTAATGCATGCTGGGACACCAAACCGTGACAGGACTTGTTTTTTCCAGTACAAAATCTGGTACAGGTTTGGAACAAGTTTGGGCAATTTGGTCCCCGGAAATCGGACCAAATCAAAAGTGCATGGGGACAGCCCTTGCCGAACCCGATTTTGATTCGGACCAAAACATGCATGGGGACACGCCCTGTGTGGCAATTCCAACACAGCAATTTTACTCCTGGAGCTGCCGTGTTAATATCACATGAGATTTCAAATCAGACACAATATTTTAATTTTCATTTTAGAGGTGTGCACAAAGCCCATTTTCCACATTTGATTCAGTATGAAGCTTCAACCAAAGCTTCAACGCATACCTGAATACCCAATTTGTGGATGAATAGGCCCCATTTGTAGGCCCAATTCAATTCGGCCACGAATTTACAGATTCAGACATATTTGTACAAATTCCAGGTGACACAAATCTTCATGCACATCCCTATTTCAATTGCCTCATGTGAAGATGCCCTGTCAAGGGTGAGCAGCAAGTTCCTACAAATGCAATTAAAATCAAGTTTGGAGTAGATCCTCAGATAAAGAGAACCACACTGAGGCCAAATAAAAGCGATCCATCAAGAGAGGCAGGAAATTAAGATTAATAATTAAGATTGTCATTTCACAGAAAGCGACACAGGGCATAAGAGGAGGAGTTTTTAAGGTTTTTTGCTGGCCATCTGAGTTGGGCAGCGTTTCCCCATCAATATTTTCTTCTTACCATAGTCAATCATTGATACCATCATGAGCACCACTAAGGACACTGGTCTCCTTCTCTGCTGGAAAATATGGAGGGAGATTCTGAGCACATAAGGCATTTTCTACCATCTGCATTGAAAAAGAAAGAAAGAAAGAAAGAAAAAGTGCACTACATTAGGACTCCAGGACGAAGAACTCTCTCGTATTGGTTACCGGTTTTACTGGCTTATTTTCCATGTCATTAGCAACGGGCTGCCAAAATTAAAGTTAGCAGCGATTTCCTCCATCATTCCTCACCAGGAAAAGTTCCACTTCCTTTGTGGCAGGAGCGAGCAAAGAGCTTTGCTACAATGCTCTTTGCTTGCCCCACTCACAAGTGCTGCAGTGGCAGCATGCTCTCTGCACAAGTGCCACTGCGCTTGGGTGCGAAAGCATCACAGCCGGGGGACTGCCACTCAGGGTTACGGAAGGCGGCCATTTTCTGTCTCTACCCCAGCCACTGATCTTGATGATGAAAACATCATAACTGGGGAACTTCAGGGTTGTGGAACTGACCTTTTTCTGTGTTCCAAGAAATAGGAAGCAGTTTTTTCATGGGAAGAGCTCTTAGATTTCTTCCCACTGTTTCACTCTGGTGGCTTCCTTGCGCCCTCATTTCAGTCTCATCGCATCAAGGCCCCATGTGAACCTTGCCGTAATCGGCATGTAAAAAGGAACAGGGGACTTAATAGGCAATGAGGCTATTTCTGCTCACACCATCTCCTAATACTGGACCTTGTGTGTGTTTCCCAAACAGAATATAATGAGCTTGAAGACCATTTTGAGTTTCCACCATTCCCAAAGTTTTTAAAGAATCCACAGTTCCTGAGGATTGAAGGTCCTGATTATCTGTAGTCAGATCAAAAGAGGTCTCGCTGCTGGATTTAGAAATACACCATATTATTTAGCAAATGGGAACGCAAGCACTTGTTTTGGTAAATGAACCATGCTTTAGGGGTGTTCTCCTCAGTTTCCTTGATCCCATGATAAGCTGTGATTTCCTCTGCCGTAGCCCCCTCTTCCCTGGGCTCGCTGCCATTATGTGCTAAGGAGATCAGGCTGGCTGCAAGGGTGTGAGGGAAGGGAGGTGAACGAACAGAGACTGCAGTAGTTAACAATGTAACAAGAGGTCAGACCATGTAGCAGAGAGTGAGTGAAATTGCCACTGACAGTGACCAGCAGCTTCTGTCCTAAGTGTGTTGGCTCTTTTGTAAAAGCACAATTATTCTAACGGGTGAAATTCAGTGGGACCTATGCTCTCATGCAGAAAACGTCAAGGGTTCCTTCACCCAAAGAGTTGCACAATGTAGAGGCTTTGATCATATTCACCAGTACGAAAAAGATAAAAGGTTGATTTCTGCATTTTGGAAAAAAAACTCACCTGACAGGCCAGGTTCCCACTGGGCAATTTAATATGGATTTAAATCAGGGTTTTTAAAAATCAGCAGTGAGGTCTGTTTTTTGGCATTCCCTCTCATAGCTTATTATATGGACCTGCAGAAGAGAAACACCCTTCCCCCTCTCTTTTCTGAACTGGTGTTGCTTTCTAAACAGCTGCTCTGAAAGGGAGGATTTAGGGGGTGCGGGATTCAAACCCCACCCCCTAAACCCTACTCCTTTTCAGAGCAGCTGTTTAGAAAGCAACACCAGTCCCATTAATCCTACCTGTATCTGGGACGCTGGGGGAGAGGGGAGTCCCTGCCTGCTCTTTGCTGAGCAGAGAATTGACGCTGCAGTGGTGGCAGCAGCAACCCATTGACTGAGCCTCCATTCCTGTCAGAAAAGCGCATGCATCTAGTCACTGGACGGGAGGCGAGAGGCACGTTCAGAACACGTTAGACAGGGGGCTGCTTCTTGCCCACGCAGCACTAGTAACCTCAGTTCAGAGGTTCACTCACTGACTGATCCCCGCCACCTCCCCACCCACCCCTATTAGGTATCCCTCTTTTAGCAAGCTTTAGAAGGGGATGGGAGAGGAATCTGCTTCAGAGCTATTTGATTCCTGGGAGGTAAGAGAAGAGAATGATCTCTCTCTCTCTTTCCCTTTTAGCAGGGGATGAGGAGGAATTATTAGCTCAGACTGCAGCAGGCAGGGAGGGAACAAAAGGTGACTGGAGTTGCTTTCTCCTCATCTTTCCTTCCTTCTGCTTCACATTTTATTTATTTGTTTATATTTATATCACGCCCCATACCCGAAGGTCTCTGGGCAGGTTACAATCTTAAAACAGCAGA
>MTQE01003545.1:734421-758144 GCA_014337955.1 Aspidoscelis marmoratus
TACCCGAAGGTCTCTGGGCAGGTTACAATCTTAAAACAGCAGATTAAAACGGAATATACATTCCAAACACTTTAAAAATTCAACAACACTAAAACATGTTTCTAAAGCCTCTGTTATTAGAGCGGGGAGGTTGAGTGCATGCTCCAAAATGTACGTTTCCTACAAAAAGAGTAACTTTGCTGGGAACATGGTCAGTGAGGCAAAAGGGGGGGGGGCGGGAGAGAAGGGCTAGTGGAAGGAGGCAGGCAGTTTGGCAGGCAGCTGGGAGCAAGCAGAGACTTTTGTGCAAAGATGCTTCACAACCCCAGGAGAGCTGCAGCGTGGGAAGCACTTGCTACCTTATCCAAAAGGAAATCGCGGCTTATCATTGGATCAGGAGAAACTGAAGAGAATGGCCCCTAAAGCATGGTCTCCTCCCCCCAAAAAACCACTTGCATTCTCTCTGCTAAATGGAGAGGATTATTTCTACATTCAGCAGCCAGACTTGTTTTTATTTTAATATAGATAATCTGCATTTCGGGCCTTTAATCCTCAGAAACTGCGGCTTCTTTTAAAGCTTTGGGAACAGTCAGCTCTCAAAATAGGGATGTGCACAAACATTCATAACATTTGACATTCGGCAGAATTCAAATAGAATGTTACGATACTTATATGCTAACATTTGAATGAATATGAATGTTTCCAGACATTTGTTCAAATAATTTGGACATTCTTTAAGCTGGGGAAACGTATCAGGTATGTATCTATTCGTATCAGATACATATCTGTTCATATCAGATACTTATTTTTCGTATCAGATGCATATCTATTCGTATCAGATTCGTATCTGTTCACATCAGATACATATCTGTTTATATCAGATAAGTATCTGTTCATATCAGATACATATTGAATGTTTGTACGAATACGTATGAATAGATTCGTATTGAATAGAATTTGATCTATTCGTATGAATAGAATGAATGAACGTGATCTATTCGTATGAATACAGACACAATAGTAAAAATTAATATCAATCAATCAATCTTTAAAGCTTACTTAAAATATAAGCCTTTTTCCCACCCTCCCACCCTCCGCGGCTGGCCAACGGGAGGCCGCGGCGCATGCACATGCAGTGAAAGGAAAATTCAAGAGCTTGCTTGTATCTTGCAAACAGCAGGGCAAGTGCTATGACCTACCTGTCTCCAGGCATGTAGTTACTTCTGGGTATTTTAGACAGTGTGGAATAGCCAGAGGTGTGCATGTGGCTACTTCTAGCCATGCATGGTGGCCATTTTTGCCCTGTTTCATCCCTGCGCATGCGCAGGGGCATTTTCTTTAGGAATCTGAGAGCCGAGCATGGCATTGTTTTGGGAAAAATCTGCGTTGAGAGTTGAGTTTTCCCAAAACAGGATGTACAGTTGCCCCCCAGTATCTGCTGATCTGGTCGCTGCAGTTTCACTTATCTGTGGTGACTGTGGACCATACTCACCCCCCCCCCCACCGGTGCCATTAAGACAAGCTGGGGCTTCCTGGAGACCTGTGGCAGTCAGAAATAGCATGAAATCATCTGATTCCTGGTATGGGTGTCCAGCTGTAGCAGGATCTCACCCTTATATTGCAGGGCTATGTTGCGGGGTTCTCGTAGATACATGTGGCAATCCCAACAAAGCCACAACATTATTCCATGTTTTAACCCCTGTCTGGAGGGAGCCGGAGTGGGTTAAAGACGGTGAGGAAATGCGCATTCCCCAGGTCTTCC
The DNA here is from genome assembly GCA_014337955.1 of Aspidoscelis marmoratus. NCBI lineage: Eukaryota > Metazoa > Chordata > Lepidosauria > Squamata > Teiidae > Aspidoscelis > Aspidoscelis marmoratus. Next base: position 736,163 of record MTQE01003545.1, read on the forward strand.
CTGCCATGGTAATAACACATGGTGGTTCAAATCAGACACAATAATATTTTCATTTGTCTGTTGTGAAAATGCATGGAGGCCAAATAGAAGTGATCCACCAAGAGAGGCAGGAAATTTATTTATTTATTTATTTATTTATTTATTTATTTATTCCTATCCTGCCCTATACCCAAAGGTCTCTGGGTGGGTAACAACCTTCAAATCCACCATATCAAACAACAATATATAATAAAACAGTAAAAACCATCACAATGTCTAAAATCCAACCAATATCAATTAACCAGTGGTGTTTACAGTGGGGGAAACATGACTGACATTTATTCAAAGGCCTGAGCAAAGAGGTGCATCTTCACTTTCTTCCTGAACATGAACAGAGAAGGAGCCTGACGCACCTCAAGGGGGAGACTATTCCACAGCCTGGGGGCCATTAACGAGAAGGCCCTCACCCGGGTGCCCACCAGCCTCGCTACTGAAGGTGGTGGGACAACCAGAAGGGCCTCCCCTGCAGATCTTAGGGCATGGGAAGGTCAGTATGGGAGAAGGCATTCCTTTAGGTATTTGGGACCCAAGTCATTTAGGGCCTTATAAGTCAGAGTTAACACCTTAAATTGGCCTCGGTAGTAAATTGGCAGCCAATGCAGCCCTTCTAAAACTGGTGTGATGTGCATCCGGCTAGCTGTCCCAGTTAACACCCTGGCAGCTGCATTTTGCACTAGCTGCAACTTCTGAACTATCTTCAAGGGCAGCCCCATGTACAGTGCATTACAATAGTCCAGTCTAGAGGTTACCAGAGCATGGAAATTAAGATTGTTAGACACAGAAAGCTACACCAGGTGTAAGAGGAGGAGGTTTTTTTTAGGTTTCTGCTGGCCATCTGGCTTCGGCTATAGCTCAATAGTCGCCATTTTCCCATCAATATTTTTTCTTACCATAGTCAAGCATTGATGCTATCCTGGGCATGATCCTGGACATTTGTCTCATCATCCACCAGATTGTGATCGCAAAAGGCATTTTCTACCACCTGCATTTAAAAAGAAAGCAAGAAAGAAAAAGTGCACTACATTAGGACTCCAGTATGAAGAACTCTTTAGTAGTGGTTACCAGTTTTAGTGGCTTATTTCCCATGTCATTAGCAACAGGTTGCCAAAATTAAAGTTAGCAGTGATTTCCTTCATCATTCCTTACCAGGAAAAGTTCCACTTCCTTTGTGGCAGGAGTGAGCAAAGAGCTTTTAAAAAAAATTAAATTGATTGTTATTTTACAAAACATCATTTCTTTCCAAATAAAATACAAAACACAAATTTTACATTTTCTCCCCCCCCCAGTGAAATTAAATTAATTCAATTCAACTCAGACTCATAAGAAATTTCTTAACATCATCTATCCATTTGTTGTTTTCTATCTTGTCTTGTGGTATATAAATATAACCTTTCCCAAGCAATCTCGGCAGAAAATTTTATATTCACTCATACATTTCAATCTCTTTTGTCTAAGTACATCAAATCTAAACTGATCAACGATATAATAATACCACATTTCTAATTTACATTTATCTGCTGATTTCCATGATACGGCTATAGTTGCTAATGCCGCCCTAAGCAGTTGATTCAACATGTATCTTTTATTTTCTTGTATCTTTTGTTCTCTATAAATCTGTAACAAAGCAGTTTCCGAATACATATCGACATTGAATTCCATTATATCATTGATCTCTTCAAAGATTCTATTCCAGAAAGGTGTAAACTTAGGGCACACCCACCAGATATGGTAGAATGTGCCCTTCATTCCACATCCCCTCCAACAATTAGATGACAGATTATTAATAATAAAACCCAGCTGCACACGAGCAAAGGGCTTCGATACAATGTTCTTTGCATGCCACGCTGACAAATGCCACCTGCCACTGCGCTTGAGTGTGCAAACTTCACAGCCAGGGAACTTCTACTTGGCATTACGGAAGGCGGCCATTTTCTGTCTCTACCCCTGCCACTGCTCTTGACAATGAAAGCACTACGAGGGGACTTCAGGATTGTGGAACTGGCCATTTTTGGTTTTCCAAGCAACAGGGAGCATTATTTTGACAGGAAGAGCTCTTTGATTTCTTCCTACTGTTTCGCTCTGGTAGCACAACAACGGCACAGAGCTCATTCCTGCACCCTCATTTCAGTTGCATTGCATTAAGACCCTGTGTGGACGTTGCTTTAATCCACATGTGAAAAGGAACAGGGAACTAATAGACAATAAGGCTATTTTTGCTCACACCGTCTCCTAATTCTACACTTGGGGGCATTCCCAAACAGAATATAATGAGCTTGGAGACTGTTTTGCACGTTCACTGTTCCCAAAGTTTTTAAAGAATCTGCAGTTTCTGAGGATTAAAGGTCCCAAAATGTGGATTATCTGTATTTTAGTTTCTTTGGGGGCATGGGAACCATGCTTTAGAGCAGTGGTTCTCAACCTGGGGGTCGGGACCCCTTTGGGGGTTGAATTACCCTTTCAGAGGGGTCGTGACGAGTCTCCTGCTGCCCTTCCCTCCCACCTCCCAGCTGCTCCACCCCTGTGGTTGGGGGTCTCCACAACATGAGGAACTCCATTAAGGGGTCGCGGCATTAGAAGGTTGAGAACCGCTGCTTTAGAGGCATTCCCCTCAGTTTCCCCTGCCGCAGCCTCCTCTTCCCCAGGTTCTCTGTCATTACGGGCAAAGTTGCTCCCTTCCTGATAACACAGTGAATGCAGGGCATGTCTGATTTCAAAGCGAGAGGGACCCATTTGCCCTAGATGTCTGTTCTTTCGTTCAGCTGATTCTGTGCAAAGCTGCTGCCTTCCCGGTGGCATTGTCTCTGTGAAGGAGCTGCCTTGATGGCAGGATGCATAAATGGCCGCTTCCATTTGTTCCCTTCCCTAAAGGTATGGCTATTAATCAGAGGCAGGCTTACAGAGTTTGGATCCCCACCCCGTAAAGTCAGGGTATGATGCAAAAGAGAAGGGGGAGCCCGTCCCCATAAATCCACATAAAAAGCAATAAATAGGAACAGGAAAAAACGGGGCTCAATGCTGATTAAATTAATCTGGATTTAAAACCAGATTTTTTTTCTTGAATAGGGATGCAACTTCACTCCCTGCCATTTCACACTGATCAGCTATAGTGTATTGATCCATCGCAAAGCTCCATTAAAAGAAAAAAATGGGAAAGTGATCTCTAATGTTCCACCGTCTTGTTAATGAAGTTAAAGAAGTTTGCTGCGGTGTATGCATGATGCGGGGGGGGGGGGCAACCCGTGAACAAAAGCTGCTGCCAAAGACCTCTATGGTCTGATGCAGGGGCAGGTTTATATAGAGGGTGTGGTTTGAATTGCCCGCCACAATGGGGTCACGGTATGACGTTTAGACCAGTGTCCAATTGCTGACTGCATGGGGAGGGGTCTCTGCTGATGGGAGGAGGGGTGGGGGTGTCTCCCCTGCCAGACACCGAAGGATGGAGAGTGAGCTTGCATTATAAGGTAACAGTTGGAATGCAAAAAACCAGATCTCACTGCTGGTTAAAAAGACCCCAGTTTAAACCCAGACTAAATTGCCAAGTGGGAATCTGCCCCTTAACCTGATCTGTCTTACTGGAAAAAGCAAGGATAACAATAAAGCATTCAACAGCTTCAATAAATAAGAGTTAGACAGTGTGGATGCTTTGACCATATTCACCAATAAGATGCAAGGTTGTTTTCTGCATTTTGGAAAAATATCTCACCTGACTCCTATATTGGAACAAAACCAATTCATTAACCTCAGGAACAGAAGCTATAGCAAAAGGCAACCTCTTGAACCTATACCTACCAAAAGGTGTGTTCAATGTACACAACTTTGAACTTCCTTCATCCAGCTGAACCTGCCAAAACCCATTACTAGCATCCAAAACTGTAAATAACTTGGCTCCTGTTAGCCTTGCTGTGATTTCACCTATGGTAGGCAGATGAAAATGCTCTCTCCGAATAGCCCTATTTAGATTCCTTGGGTCCAAACTTACCCTTATCTGGTTTTTCCCCCCTGGTTTTTCTACTAGTACATTGGGTTGGCTCTTCCCCACAACTTCAGTGGCTGAGTGAACATGAAAAGGTCTTTGTAGAATTGAAAACTTTGTTAACTAAGGCACCTGTGTTAAGGTATTATTATGTTAATAAGGATGTTGTTGTATCTGTAGATGCAAGTTCTAGGCCCCGTTCCCACTAGGACTTTTTTGAGTGTTCAAAACAGTTTCGAAACACTCTGTCCGCATTGAAAAGTGGTTTTTCGCATTAAAAAGAAGAGTAAACCTGATAAAATGAATTTTAAAAAACACTGGTTAAAACAACTCTCGCTCCTGTTTTTTTTTTAATGAACTGGTTTATGGGGCATTCCCACTTGGATCAAGTGCTTTGAAACTATGTTGAAGCAGAAGCCCACCTGCCCGCCTGCTCGCCCACATACCTGCCTGCCCCCCACTGCCTTGCTTGCTCAAGTGCTTGCTGGTCCGCCTGACCGCCTGCTATTTCGGCTGCTGCTCCATCCCCACCATTGTGGTTGCTGCTGGCCACTGCCTCCACGCTGCTCGCTCGCTCGGCTTTCCACCAAGTAGCCCTGGTGTTCCTGAGGTGTAGGGAGGAAGAACGGAAAGTGGCCGGCAAGTGAGCCAGTGAGTTCCCGCTCCCTTTTGGGTGTTGCTGCTGCTGCTGCACCGCCAACAGGCTCTGCTTTAAAGCGGAATTAAGAAAAATAAATGGGAACACAAATAATGTGCATTCGCATCTGTTTTTTTTTTTTAATTCTGCTATAATGGAGCTAAGTGGGAATTCACCCCTACTGGGTCAGGATAATTTGCCAGTGGCTTATGCCTTTAAAGCAATGACAAGACCTCAACAGAATTACTCTGATTGAAAAAGAAATGTTGGCTATAGTGTTTGGATGTACAAGATTCCATCAGTTTATTTATGGGAAGCAAGTACAGGTAGAGACTGGTTATAAACCCTTGGAAGCTATCTTCAAAAAGCCTTTACATCAGGCTCCACCCCAAATAACAGAGGTGGATGTTAACTCTGCAGAAATATCACCTGTGCGTAATTTATAAACCTGGGAAAGAATTGGTGATAGCTGATACTTTTTCGAGAGCATTTGTTGAAAAAGGAGACGAGTTTGATACCACTGAAGGTGACATTTCTGTTTGTTTGATGATGTCCTATTTGCCAAGATCAGATTCTAAACTGAGAGAATTTAAAGAAGCTTTAAAGGAATAAATGCTCCTACAACAGTTGTACAAAATTATTTTGAAAGGTTGGCCTCATAGCAAGAGTGGTTTAACAAAGGAATTGTGACCTTGTTGGAATTATAGAGAGGCGTTGAGTGTACATGAAGGTCTTATATTTAAAAGTAATCGCATCATTGTGCCTGAAAAACTGAAAACTGAACTATTAATTAAAATCCATGAAGCACATTTAGGCATTGAACTATTTAAAAGAAAGAGGGATGTGTGTTCACATAGAAGCAATGGTCCAAAATTGTAGGATATGTCAACAACACAGGAGAAAAAATAGTGGTGAACCAATGGTGTTATATGAGATTCCAGTGAGACCATGGCAAAAGATAGGAATTGATATTTGTGATATCCAAGGAAAACAGTTCCTTGTCATGGTAGATTACTATTCAAAATATTTAGAATTATGTCAGTTGAAAGAACTTACTACTCATGAGGTGGCTGATCATAGTAAGAATGTTTTTACTAGACATGGGGTTCCTGAGGAAGTTATAAGTGATAATGGGCCTTGGTTTAGGTCCAAGGAGTTTATTCAGTTTGCAAAGAAATGGGACTTTATGCAAACAACTTCTAGTCCTTATTATGCCCAGCCTAATGGAATGGTGGAAAGAACCATACAAACAGTGAAACAAATGTTTAAAGACCAGGCAGGATGAGGCTGATATTTATTTAAGCCTTTTGGCCTATAGAAATACCCCTTTGTTAAATGGGAAGTCACCAGCTCAACTGTTAATGGGTAGACGGCTACAAGGTAGACCACCAATGACAAAAGCTTTATTGCAGCCAGAATATGAATGTGAAACTACAGTAGAACACGTAAGAGCCAGACAACTTAAACAGAAGCAGTATTATGACCATGGGAAAAGGAATTTGCCTCCTTTGGAAGTAGGGGATAGAGTGAATGTCCGGCATGACAAGGACTGGAAAACTGAATGATAATGGAGTTTATCGGAAAAATAGGAAGGATTTACAAGCTATTAAGGGATCTACTGCACCCTGTCAAAAGAGTTCAAAGTTGGGAATGGAAAGAGATGATAGAAATGCTACTCCGGAACAAGAAGGGTTTGTGACTTCCAGTGGAAGAGTAGTGAGGAAACCTCAGAGGTATGGATTTTAGAAAGGAAAAAAAAAGGAGATGTTATGGGTTACTTTAAGGTTGATACTGATGTTAATGAGCCAAACCTGGAATGAATGGCTGATTCCTATTTAGCTGATGTGGAGTCTTGTGGAATAAAGCATTTAATAGTGGACTTAAAAGGTGTCAGTGTGTTTATTTAAACCCAAACATTACACCCTTTTGGACCTGAGTCTGCTTCCCCCCCCCCCCAAATGGGAATGCTCCCAGTGTGTTTCAGGTGGAGATCTAGCTTTCTGGCCAATGCCTGCCAGATGTGGGTGGGATTTCACAGATGTGAAGGTCCTCCCCTGTCCCTTGCCATGCCTGCAATGCTACAGTCCCGGTCAAGAAAAGACAAAGGCTTTGATTACCCAAAATGGGAAAGTGGGGGAGAGAGGTTTTGCTTTTAAAACCTTTTTGCTTGATACATATGTATCCCTCTCTGATTGTTAGCAGCTACTAGGAATGTATCTCTCACATCTACATTTCTAGGGGCTGCTAACAATGGGATACATATTTATCAAGCAAAAAGGTTTGAAAGCTGCTAGTCAAGCTGCTTTCCGCCGCATGCGCTGTCAGTCTTCCGATTGCGCTTTGCTCCTGCGCTGATCTGCTTGAGCGCAAATGCTGTCTTCCCGGTAACGTGGATGGAGATAACACGTTACCGAGAACGTCTGATCTGAAAGGGAGGGTGTGAAAAAGAGAAACCGTGATTGCCCTGCGTGTGTCTGTTCTTCCGCTCAGCTGATTGACCAGGGCGGGCTTACAGGCTTTGCATTAGGAGGGGCGGAGATTAAAAGGCCCTGTTTCTCCATGCTGGGGATTTGGGCAGTGAGTGGGAACTGCAATTCTCCGGTTCAGTCTGGTCTACCATCAGGTAAATGGGAACAGCCCGGAATGCACACTCAGGCCGTGTCTTCACGGCAACCTTATCTCGGATTCAAAACGTTTTCAATCCTCGGAGTTCGCACAGAAGTTTGGCTTAACACGCTTTTCCCGTGTTAAACCACCCCAAAGCGTGGTGAATCTCAATCCTGATTTCAACAGGTCTCACTCCGGATCGTGCACTTGAAACGTTTTACATTTTTTACTGTGTGGACAGTACCATTTTAAGAGATGAGAATCCATGTTTAGGGTTTCCCTCTCCCAATAGCTTGCTTCCAAAGCAGATTTCAGTATAAAAATCCACTTAACAGGGATCGCTACACTGTAGCGCTGGAACCACTTCACACCTTGATGATTGGAATAACAATGTTGCAATTTTGCGCAATTCTAGCTCTTTGGAGTTCTGACTTTAGGAAGGGGAAGGGATGAAAGCAGCTGAATGTGAATGTTTAAAGCAAAGGGGCTTTAGTTGCCGCCGCTGCTGTGTGCCCTGAGCAATGAGGAAAGGAGGGGAAAGAATTGCTGGCTGGCTGCCCGCTGCCATTTTTCCACCATCTAGGCAAGCAGCAGCCACCCAGCCACCCAGTTAGGCTCGGTGAAGGGGTCCCTTATGGGTGGCGCATCCATGCCAGGAGGAAGAGGGCAGGACAGCCTCAAAAAGCAGCTTTTAAAAACTAGCCACTTGAGTCCCACCTTGAGTCACCTGCACCACGTAGGATCCTCAGAATCCCGATCGAACACGATTAAGTTAAAAGTAATGGGAACAGGCAAATTCGTGTTTGCATCCGGTTCTATTATTTCGGTTTAGGGAAAGCGAAATAAGCTTGCTGTGGGGATTCGCCCTCAGATGTGTATCCGTATTAAAATGGATTAGAACTAAAATAGTCCAACCAGGACTAAAAAAGTCAAGTGGAACGGGGCCTTAGAGTATGGTGTCAGGAACCCTTGACGATGGGAGTGACTGAGTATTGGTCATCTGCTGCTGGGATTGGAGAGGGCTCCCATTTCCCTAATATAACAAACACAAATTTACTATTGGCTGCTGCTATGAAAGCCATGATCAACTATCAACCAGTGGTGGCAGGCGATGCCACCAGACTGGGCATCACCCAGCAAACACCTGCCTCTTGCCAACATTCCCTCCCTTTGACTGCAAAATATGGGTCACTTTCCGAATTGTAAACATCTGACTGAAGAACAGTTGCCCATAACGAGACTTTGGATCACAGTAAGGTGTGTACAGGTGTAAAATGTTTGACATTGACAACTGCAGTTTCATAGGAAACACCCTTTTCAACATGTCTGATCAAACCCATTGAGTCACAGCAAACAATACCATGGTTGGGGAGATGAAGCAAGACAACTTTTGAGAGCCTTACCCTGTCCCACTACCCTGAAGCCCCCGTCCACAGGCCATCAGTGCTTCAATGTTAGGGGCAGGTAGATTCAATGCCATAGCTTGAGGAAGAAGAAAATGGCTGCCACCGCCACTGTGTTCCAGGATTTGCCATGTGAGGAGGCCGCTTGATTCTTTCTAATGGTTCCAGCTTTGGCCACACTAATTCCATAATGATTCTAGAAAAACCTGCTCATCTGCTCAGTGTCATTTGCCCTGCAGTGTTCAAATCACCCTTGGAGACCAAGAAGGATCTCCAAACCCTCTTTGCTCTTGGGTTCTTCCTGTCATTAAGCCTCCCTAGACAAAACTACTTGCTGCATTTAATTTACATGCAGATGTTCTTAATTAGTGCTGCAAGAGTAAGAAGTGTTGTGGCAATAAACATTACTAAAAGACAATTAACAGTATTTTATATCATATGTGAGTCTGTCCATGTCTCATACCTAATTACTTCCATCAACTGAGGTAGTTCAGCAGAACAATTAAACATGATTTATTTCACTTATTTCATCTTACAGGAGGCTATTGTGAATTTACAAAATCCTTTTACAGCTTATTAATTGCAGTTTTCTCGGCTGGGACAGCCAATATGGGTGAGTCCCCATGCAGGTTTTTTAGTCCAAGTTCAATACCGTTTGGACAATTTGGGGGGACTATTTTTAATCTGGATTGAGTTCTTGTCAATTAATTCAAATATAACCATCCCCATGCAGCTTTTTTAGTTCTGGTTTTGGGACTATTTTTAAATGTAAAAAACAGGGCATTAACACACACACACACACCACAAACCCTGTCTGCAATAAAGGCAGCAAAACGGCAGGTTTTTTTTTAAAAAAAATTCCAACCACAAATACTTTATTTTTCACACCTCTCCCTTTTGAGATTACCAGCAAAAGTGCACTCATGCAGATCTGCAAGGATCAAAGCCAGTGTGATAAAATTTTTGGGACTATTTTTAAAGGTTAAAAAACAGGGATTTTAAATTCCCTCCCCTCATGCAAACCCTGCCTGAAATAAAATAAGCAAAAGTGAAGGGAGATTATTAATTACCATCTGTTTCACACCTCTCCCTTTTGAGATTACCGGCAAATGTGTGCGATAAAATGTATCATTTTAAGGTATTTCAAGTATTGAAAAGCAAAACTTCTCCAATGTTTCCAGCAAAAATGTTTTAAAATAAAGACAAATAAAATCGCCTTCTTCCCCCTTTCTGCCTTTTTCATACCGTACGGAGCTTTTGCGAGCATGGCAAGGGTGTGTGTGGAGTTTTACATCTGTAAAAACCCCCACAAACAGCTGGCTGCCATTGGCCAGGAAGCTAGACCTCCACCCCAAATATCCTGGTATCATCCCCATGTGGGGGAAAATAAGCGGACTCGGGTCCAAAAAGGGGACTCAGTCCTATTTTCATCAGGACTTTTTTCTCTCCAGATTTAGGTAGGATAGTCCTCACTCACTCACTCACTCACTCACTCACTCACTCACTCACTCACTCACTCACTCACTCACTCACTCACTCACTCTCTCAAGGAAGGACTAGAAACAATGGGGTGAAACTGCAGGGGAAAAGATTTAGTTTAGATGTTAGGAAAAAATTTCTAACAGTAAGAGTGATCAACCAGTGGAACAGGCTGCCACGGGAGGTGGTTGGTTCCCCTTCGATGGAGGTCTTCAAGCAGAGACTGGACAGCCATCTGTCTGAGATGGTTTAGGAGATCCTGCCTTGAGCAGGGGGTTGGACTCGATGACCCAGGAGGTCCCCTCCAACTCTACCATTCTATGATTCTATGATTCTAAAATCCAGGAATTAGGAATTGCACAGGGACGCTGGGTGCCAAATTTGGATTCTGTTCAGATTAATTACAGTAGTCAAGGGGACACTCCTTCCTGAATTCAAATAGAATTTGGATTAAAGTGCCTATGGGGATGCAGCCTTTGTCATATACCATATTGGCCTACTTCATTCTGACAGAGGCTGTGGACAAGCTGGTCTTGTGACCTGGTTTTTTTTTTAGGACTGTTCATCATTATTAAAAGCCCTTGCAGAAATTCAGAAGTTCTGTCCAATTTTTCTAGTGTTTTATTTAAAATGTTAACGAGTGTGCCATTGTACAAGTATTTTTTTAGCACTTATGTCTCTCACAATGTTAATCCTGAGGTGTGTTGGAATGGAAGTGCTTTAGGCCTTTAGCAAACAGCCCTCAGAATCCCCAATTACTGTAATATGTGTAAGACCTGTTTTCATTCCGTTCTGGTTAGAGTGCCATCAGCAATCATATAGGTGCCAATGGAGGAATCCATACAAAACTGAAGGCAATTCTCATTGTAAGGGCATGTTACTCTGGCCCAATCCAGAAGTGGTGAATATAGTGCCATTGTTAATTTATTTGCATTTCTATCCCACCCTATTCCCGAAGGTCTCAGTCTGATAAAGACCACTCTGGTTAAAAATAGAGACAGAATTTATATTATATTAAACTGTGCTGGAAAGCACAATGGTTGAAAGGTCTTGTTTTAATCATTTTTATAACCTATGTTGGCCTCTAAGAATAAGAGCAGTGAATACTTATTGTTTAGTAATTTAAAATATTTATATGCTGCTTCCCATTAAAATATAACCTCAATGTGATTTACTAAACATGGAGAATAAAAACAATTAAATCATAATGGCTACATAAAAACATGATTAAAATCGAGGATGGGGGAAAGAACCAAACATTCAATCTGGAAAGGCCTGGGTAAACATATGAATCTTGCTTTAAAAATATATATATAAAAGTGATACATGTGTTTCATGCCTTATATTTGGTAAGGAATGTTTAGGGGAAATGATTTTTTAAAACGAAGCAGAGTGATTTTAGAAGTGAGTCTTAGGCCACGTCCCCATGCAAGGGATTTGGTGTGATTTGGGCTCATTTTTGACTGGGTGCGGGACCAAAATTGAATCTGTCCATGCCCATGACATCACTGATAACGCAGGCTGTACATGGATACAGCTGTCCTTATGCAAACTGTGCTAAGCCCCAGCACAGGGGAACAGTGCCATTTCCTCAGCCCCCTCTCTCCTGACTGGAAGCCGGATTGACATCACCCTCACTTCTGTGCCGCCCACTGCAGCCATTATTGGGAAATGCCACCAAATGCCACATCACCCTGCTTAGCGGCACAGAGAAGCTAGGATTGAATGGCAATAATAATAATTTTAAAAACCCAGGTCTTTGACCAGAGCTGCTGCGAGGTTTGGCAGCAGTTTAGCAGTTTTGTGCACCTCAGTATCACTGCAAGAACACCTGGGAACCATGATAGGAGACAAGAATCAAGCCATAAACAAGCCCTTATCATGCCTGCCTTGGCGATCGGGGAAGGGGTGGTGGTGGAATACTTGTCATGGAAAAGAGTCTCATGGGTCAGGTCTCCAATGCACAGGGCAGGAATGGCAAGCACAGGACATGAAACTCCACCTCCCAATGACGTGAGCGCTAACCTCCTCCCCAAACAGCCCGGGACCATCCCCATGCGCGGTCTCATTGCTTGATCTGGAACACAGGATTTCTGCAAAAGGGCCTGTATTCTGGGACTCCTGGAAGGTGCTTTCTAGTGGTGTGCCATGGAGTGCCACCAAAGAGCACCCCTCACAGACCCTGAGTCTAGGAATTTCCATTCCTAGGCCTCAGAGCCATGGTGGTATGTCTTCAAAACTCACATGAACTTTAAGGTTGTGGAACATGGCCAATCTGGATAAGCTATGTCTGTGAGATGATGCAGGTCCAGACCATGCCATCCCACAGTCTGAATCAGTGGGCCAAGCTAACCTAGACCCACTGATCTGAATTAACGTCAGGAAAACCATAATGATGTCCTGGTTCAATCCCCATCATCTTAGGAGAAGACAACGGAGAACCACTTCCATATCTTTCCCAAGAAAGCTGCTCCAGTTTGTCCATGCCAACAGATGAGCAAGGAGGCAACTCTTGTTTACACTTAAGAAAAATAAAACAGATACACATAGTTAAAAATATTAAACAGATCCTGTACCTCACTTGGTATTTCCTAAAACGCTATCAAATTATGTAGTGGTTGACTATATGAAATGTATATCCAGAGCATATAGTGCCATCATAATATCACTGATGTGTCACCTCATTTTTTTTAAGGAAACACTTGTGACAAGTGTTATTTGGTAGACATTAATCCATTTAATATATGAAATCAACCTGAGGCTTAAATTAAATATCCACGATATGTTTAGGTCTAAGTGGCTTTTTAATTGGCCCTGTGAAATGAACCTGCACTTTTCCTGGTTGTGTGTCTAGACACACTTGTGCAGTATTTTCCAAACTGAAGTCCTCTAGAACTTTTGCTTCCAACTCCCATCCACCTTTGGGCCACCTAAAGGGCACCAAATTAGCAAAGATGCTTAGAGACTCCTTAATAGCATGGAACTATTTTCCACGGTGAGACTGCGAACCCTATGATCATGTTAAAATTAGATCTGTAGCACCCATCCCATCTGCACAGGCCCGAAGATGTGAGTATATAAGTCTCCTGGGATTCTCAAAAGATATCCACATCAGGAGATCAACATTTGTAGGTAGGTAAGGATTCCTTTGGATTGCTTTTGATTGCTCGTGGTATTTGAAGAGAGAAGCAGAATTCTGTGGAGATTTAGGAAGCAAGTCGCACTTGGATGGTAGAAAGAACAGGGGCATTTTCTGCACTGGGGCTTACTCCAGATATTAAAGAACAGGGGCCGGCTCTTCACAAGCTGTGCAGATGGTTGTAGAAACTGCCCAAAGCCTGCTACCAGCATGTGGATGGCAGGTCCCTGTTCTGGAATATAATCTTCTATCTGCCTTCAAGTATAGACTGTAGTAGACCTCGATATGAAGACCTGTCAGCATACTAGTGGGGACTAATCTGGGACTCAAGGGTGCACAAAAGATGCACACTTCCATGTTCCAATTGATAGCATAACTTATACGGACACTGCTAGGCCTCCATACTGAATGCATCATATGGAATAGGGGTGTATGAACCCTGATCATAACTTAAGAACATATGTGGAGCCCTGCTGGAACAGGTCACACTCCATCTAGTCCAGGATCCTATGTAACACAGTGGTCCACCAATTGCTTCTGGACTTCTCAAGCAGAAGATGAGGGTGAAACCTTCACCCTGAGAGGCCTTCTGCCTCTCTCTGCAACCTGAAGATGGCAACTAGGTGTCCAATATTAAAGTATACTTGGGCTGCATAAATTTATCCAACTCTTTCTTGAATGTATCTAATGCTTTCTTATTTCCCCCTCTACATGCAGGTAAAAGGGCAAATTCAGACCTCTACCAAGATGTGTTGCTGCTGTTCCACATTCATGCACTTCCTAGCAAATTATTTCAAGTTCCTCAGTGAAATGATGGCGAAACTCGGAAGTAAGAGAAAAGTATTGTGAAAATAGTACGGTGGCTGGGCAGGAATAGGACATGATATTTCAGACTGGAGATCTCACTTGTTATTACCTAAACAATAACACGTGGCAGGATCTTGATTTGTGGTGCATAACCTATGCTCTACCTGCACACCGTCCAATTGCTTTTCTCTCCAACGTGAACTCCAGATATCAGGAAAATCCCATGATCCTCTTGGCATTCCACTGGGATTACCAGACTCACTGTGGCTTTCCCAGTGCAATGCCAGCTGAAATGTGTTTTCTGCTATCATAGGAAATCCAGCAATTATATCCTATAGCCCCATCCAGATGGGAGAATATAGTACCATTATTACACCACTATGGTGGGATTGCCACACATATCAGAGTCAATCCCAACCATAGCCTTGCTTTCGAGCCCTGAAAATGTGCTAAAAACTATTGCTGGAAAACTCAGCACTGGTTGCAGATTTTCCAGCAATAACGCCTTCCAGATGGAGCTGCTGTGCAAATGCTGTTTGTTGATTAAGGCAGGATCTCTGACAGGCCTATTTAACAGGCAGCATAAACAAGCAGATCTAGGATGCCTTGATCTAGGATGCCATGGGTCCTATATCTGAATCAAGAGTCCATGCAGAAAGGACCTTTTGATAGTCTTCCTTGGTGAATTGAAGGGGGGGGGGGCAATTACAAGCCAATCAGGTATGGAAAAAATGAATTAACCTTTTCTAGTAATGAACAGAATGTTCCATAACCCTCTTGAAACTATGTCGGGATTGGCAGATCTGGTCAGCAGCACCTGTGATTGGTCTGACCAGGGACTACGGGAAGCCAGCCACAACAAAAAGAAAGGGGGCAGGTGACTGGTCAACCTGCATTATGCATAGTCACTGGGGTGGTGGTGTTTCGATTCCGCACTCCACCATGAAGCCAGCTGAGTGACCTTGGGCTAACCACAGCTCTCTTCTGAGCCCTCACAGCTCCACCTACTTCACAGGGTGTCTGTCGTGGGGAGAAGAATCGAAAACTTTGTCAGCCGCTTTGAGTCCCCTTGAATGGGTGAGAAAAGTGGGGTAGAAAAGCCAACTCTTCTTCTTTTTCTTCTCCTTCTCCTCCTTCTCCTTCTCCTTCTTTTTTCGTTTGTGGTGGTACTGCCACCAATCAAAGAAGGAACCTTACACTGAGGATTCTCCACAGCCTGGTGGCAAAACATCTATGGAGAAAAAGATCAAGCTCAGAAAAACTTGTTCTCCAAATATTCACTACCACATCTAGGAAATACCTGAGTTTCCTCATGCAGTTGGGGCTTACATTGAGTATACACCCAACAGATATATTTCTTCTTCTGACCTGTGCCCTTTTTTTTAAATTATTCTTTATTCCTCATCCCTGTTTCTTTTTCAGATGGGACTCCAGGCTCTATTGAGGCACCCAAAATCAAAATCAAAACTGGGAAGGAAATATAAGATGCCCAAGTTTCTCCTCTGAAGGCCTTTGGAATCCATTTCCTCCAGTTCTCGCCATAGTATAGCTATCTCTCTGACTGTCTGCAGATTCCAGTGCATGTATAATTCCAAAGGAAAATAAAGATCACTGGCATTTGAACCTTTGTGTTGAGAGATGTATTTTCTAAGTGAGTCACCCTGGTATATTCTAAGAATGGACAAAATTGAATTGATTTGGAAGATCGGAGAAGGAAGAAAGGAAGGAAGGAAGGAAAAGTTCTAGACTCAATACAGTAGGGCAGAACGAATTGGGGAGAAGTGAAATGTAAAAGGTTATACACAGACATGGCTGGAATTAATTATGATTTTTTAAAAAAATCTTTCCCATTTACCCTCGCCATGAATTTTATTCCGATGTTACATATTAGCACGTGGTTTGGGCAGGAATAGTGTGCTGATCTATCAGTTACTCCTCTGTGGGTGGACAGGTGTACATGCAACGAGTTGATGGAAGGGACTCTAATTGGTTTCTGTTGCCTTCTTAGTAAAATAAGAACAAAAGAAATTCCTTCCTGAATCAGATCAATGGCCCATCCAGCCAAACAGCCTGTTCTCACAGTCCAACCAGATGTAAATGGAAGGCCTTAAGCAGGGCTTAAGGACACACCTTGCCATGACACAGCTACTTCCATTGGTCACTAGGGGCACATGGCCTCCATTGTAAGTAACCCATGATGGCCACCCTGCCTTCCAGGGTACCTGTGTCTTGAGAGAAAGCAGCTGCCAGCTGACAAATAAAAAGAGCTGAACCACACCAAAGTGTACCAGAATGAAAGTACAAATAGAATAAATGGTAAATGGTATATTTATATACAATTACATAATTGTACATTACAATACTGTGTATTATGAAGCATAAACCACAATGTATACACAGGCCGGGCCTCCACTTAGCAGGCAAGGCAACCAGCAAATCATCTTCTGCTACTGCAGTTCCGCCTTTTTCCTAAAGAAGAAGAAGAAGAAGAAGAAAGACTTGGCTTTTCTCACCCATTTAAGGGGACTCAAAGTGGCTGACAAACCTTCTGTTCTTCTCCCCACAACAGAACACCCTGTGAGGTAGGTGGGGCTGCGAGAGCTCAGAAGAGAGCTGTGACTAGCCCAAGGTCACCCAGCTGGCTTCATCTAGAAAATCCATCTCTGGGTTAGATAAAGTGGAAAGAAAATGGCCAGCCATTTTGCTAATGTGCTCTTTCACTCTGAAAGTGGACTGAAACTGGATTAAAATGTAGGGGTGAAGGCAGCCCTACAAAGAGCTGTCAGAGTCTACGGCTCCATCCAGACAGGTGAATACAGCACTATTATGGTACTTTTATGGTGGGGCTGCCTAATGTATGTGCTAAAAACTATGGCTGGGAAACCCAGTGCTGGTGATGGGTTTTCCAACAGCAGAATGTTCACTTACCTTCTGGATGGAGCTCCCATGATTGCTTCATCCAGTGCGCATGTGTGAAGGCCAAAACGATTCGCACCTCTGCCGGTTCCAGGGATCATCTAAGGGGCCGCGCAAGCATGCTGGCACCTCAGATCCAAAACGCAACTGCACATGTGCTGGGCTCCACACAGAAGATGCCAGTGCCCAGACATGTATCTGGACCCAGGTAGGTCTGCAGCCATGTTGGAGGTTGGTTTGGCGTGCAGTGGGGAGGCACATTTCCCACCCTGCGGACAGGAAGCAACGTCCATGTGTGAACATGATGATGTGCACATCTGCATTCTGAACACTCAAAATGCCAGATGTGCGTGTCAGATAAAATGGCCGAAGACAGCGTTGTGCTGCTTAGCTTTGAGGCGGTAATGGTGCGGGGAGGATTTTCCACATTATCACCACCTAAGAGAATATGTGGCCGCCATCTGGAGATGGCCTAGCCTAACTGAATTAAATTTATAAGTCTTTCCATTTCTTTCACAACAATCAAAACAGTCAAAACCTCACAACAACATTCCATTCACTAGTCTGACCCAATCAAAATACAAAACATAACATATTAATCCCGAATTTCTTGGACTCCAGACCCTGTGACAGACAGAACGTCCTTCTTGCCCAAATTTGTCTTCAATGTATTGGCCCCATCCAGCCCATTACTGCTTCTAGGTACCTGCCAAGCACTTCAACTGCTTCTCCTGATTCAGGTGATATGAAGAGGTACAGCAGGGTGTTATCTATATATTGATGACACTTCACTCCAAATCTCCTGATGACCTCTCTCAGCAGCTTCACATTAGGGTTGCACAAGTGCAGTTTTTGGGATTGGGCCTTATTTTGGATTATATCTCAGACTAGGGACCTGCTGTCCACATGTTGGTGGTCTTGGGCTAGTCACTGCTCTCTTTCTGAACTCTCCTAGCCCCACCCACCCCGTAGGGTGTCTGTTGTGGGGAGAAGAAGAGAAGGTTTGTCAGCTGCTTTGAGTCCCATTAATGGGTGAGAAAAGCAGGGTAGAAAAGGTGACTCTTCTCTTCTTCCCTCTTCTCCTGCAGTCACCATCTGGAGGCAGCCATAGAGTCTTTTAGCAGCTATTTTAAGTGTAACAGAGCAGTACTGAAGCAGTTTTGCTAATAAGCCACATTACAGGGATCTCTTCTTTTATGAGTAATGAAACTGCATCTTCACAGCAAACAGAAAAGGGGTTACATTTAACCTATTAATGAGTAAAGAGCTAAGCTGAAGTGGATTTTATTCAACCACTGTACTGCCACAACTGTTTGGCATTAAAGTACTCATTCATTCAAGATGATCTAACCTGGCTGGAACAAACATTTTTAATAAGAGTAGAGGAATTGAAGTACATTTGTCCTGCTCCATATTTCTGAGGGGCATCATATGGCAGCCAATGACTGAATTGTGCTTTGATTCATAAAGCTATAATGTGAAATGCTCTGGCTGTCAGATGTCAAATGTGTTTGCCCTGCCATCATGAACCAAAATCTGAAGGAGAGGTTGCCAGGGAAACGCTCCATATACTTCTGGAATGCACCACGGGAAGGAACAGGCATCTAGCATATGAATTCAGTAGCAAAAAAAGGCAAACACCATCCTGGGATGTACCAAGTGGAGCACAGAGTCTAGATCACAAGAAGTAATTATTCCCCTTTACTCTACCTTGGTCAGACCTCATCTAGAGTACTGAGTCCAGTTCTGGGCACCTCAGTATAAAAAAGACGTTGACAAACTAGAGCTAGTCCAAAGGAGGGCTACCAAAATGGTTAGTGGTCTGGAAAGCATGTCCTACCGGGAAAGGTTGAAGGATCTAGGAATGTTTAGCCTGCAGAAGAGAAGACTGAGAGGAGACATGATCACAGTCTTCAAGTATCTGAAGGGCTGTCACAGTGCAGAGGGATTGTCCCTATTCTCACTTGCACAAGGTGGGAGGACTAGAAACAACAGTATGGAACTTCAAGGGATTTAGATATTAGGAAAAACTTCCTGACAGGAAGGGCAATCAGTCAATGGTATAGGTTGCCACGGGAGGTACTGGGTTCTCTTTCACTGGAGGTCTTCAAGCAGAGGCTGGACCTATATTTGACTGGGATGGTTTAGGGAATCCTGCACTGAGCAGGGGGTTGGACTCAATGACCCTAGGGCCATGTTCCCACCCAAGCTGTTTAAAACAGTTTTAAAAATGAAACAACAGAGCCCATTGCAAACGCGCATTCTGGCAATTGCAGTCAACCCCAATTGTGTTCCCACGGAAAACCCTTCCAAAAAGCACATTGGGGAAAGTGATTCTTTTTCCTCCCAACCCTTTGTCCACCCCTCTCTCCCGATTCGGTTTGATCCGATGATGTGGCCAAGGGTGGCGAATCCCAGTTTCCTGCTTTTGCTTCCGCTGTTTGACTCCCACAGACCTCCATGGATGCCTTTCTTATTTTAAACACGAGAATGATTTGTAAAAAAAGGTGGAGGGAGATCGAGCCCCCTTGATTTCAAACCCCATGTCCTTCCTCCCGATCACAGAATTGCTTTCTCATAAAGAAGGAAAAATAAAAATAAGGGAGCCAAGCGCACACACTCTCACGCACTCCCCCGTGGGATTCTTGAGGCTATTTTTAGCATGCTGAGGTGAGCAATGCATCAGCTGCCCCTTGAGGAGGGCGGACATGGCACGTTTCCCAAGCAGTATAGTTTTGTTATCACAAAGGGTGCCTGGTGTCATGTATTATATTGATACAAAAGCACTCAAATACCATGGTGAATCCTTAAAGCAGCTGCATTTTGATTCTGAAAACTGCCTCCCCACTCTCTTCTCCCTGGGCATTTGGAGCTGATGAGGCACTTGAGCCTCATGATGTGCAGCCCTTTCTGAAAAAGTGGTGGAGGGGAGAAGCAGGTGCTGCCAAAGCCTTCCCTGCTCGCTCTGGGGTTCATCTTGCAGATATTCAAAAAAGCAAAATTCTTTCAGCAGAAAAAGGAGAAAGTGAGGGGAACCGTGGGTGGGAAATGAAACTTTTGTTATCAGTGTGAAGTGGAGTGGGTGAATTGTTACTTGTTATCAGTGTGAAGTGGCTGAAAATGAAACTGTGAACTGCTCTGCAAGGGGAAAAGGCTTTTAAAGGCTTTCTGGCACTTTAAAAATCTGGCAAGGGGCTGTCATGTGCAGGGTGAAACCCCACCCGTTTCATGACGCATCTACCCCTAATACTGCTGTACTGTTTCCAAAGGAATGAAGATAAAGGATTTTAACTGGAAAAAATGGGGGGAAAACACCTGTATTTTCAGGTGTTTTTTTATTGTGGTTTTTAGCAATTTACTCCTTGTAAAACACGGGAACGGAATTGGTAATGGGGACAAACAAAATTCACATTGCTTTGAAATTGCTTTTTAACATGAGTGGGAATGCAGCCTAGAGGTCCTTTCCAACTTTATAATTCTATGATTCTATGATTCTTTCTTTACTTGGTTCCACTGTGTGAGACAGGACATTGAACTACATAGGCTGTGGCCTGATCCAGCAGGGGTCCTATTATGTTCTTATGACTTCTAGCAGATGCATTTTTTAGCCTGTTCCTTTATATAAGATATTACTAATTCATTGCAGCCTGTTTCTCTGTTTTAGAAATCTCAGATGCGTTGAGCGAATAAGTGATATCAGATGACTCAGAAAAAAAATGTATGTTGCATTGTTCACTCGTAAGCATTAGTTGGCAACAACCTCAGGCATTTATGCAATATAACATGAAGCCATTAACGGCAAAAGAACTGACTGGGTCGATCAAAACAAAGAACAGGGTATGTGCCAAGCATTTCCCCCTCTTGTGTCTCTCCAGAAGCGTTTGGAAAACTCACAAACAAGACAGGACAACTATCCACTCTTGTATATTATTTACTGTCATTCAGAGAAATCTATTGACATGGTGCTTTCTGAATTATAATATATCTATTTCTAATGCTGGCTAGCATTGCCAGTTAGCAGTCTAGCTGTTGCGTTCTGCACCAGCTGCAGATTCTGAACCATCTTCCAGGGCAGCCCCATGTAGGGTGCAATGCAACAGTCCAGTATGGAAGTTACCAGTGCATGGTTTACTGTGGCCAGACTGTCTCTGGCCTTGTCCAGATGGGGAACAGAGTGCCATTATGGGATCACTATGGGGGGTGTCATGCCCCATCCTGACAGTCCAGCCTCCTCCTCAGAGGAGGGTGCACCTGCAATGACACACAGCAGCCTGGGCAGCAACCAGGACATAGCAGCACAGACATCGTGAGTCAGCGGCCAGCATTGGGGGAGCTCACAGACACCTCTGCGGATGAAAGCTCAGACAATGAACCCCTCTCTATACTTCTCCGCCAGCAGAGGCAGATCAGGCACCGATCACAGTGTCTGGCCCAGCTGAGCCAGCAAGGGCGTGGTGCTGCTTCCCCTACTTAACTGAGCAGCACACGCTGAGCCGGTGTTGCAGACAACGCTGATGCAACTCCCACCGTGTCGGTATTCTGACTCTTGGACCCCCTTGTGACTTTGCTGAATCTCTGGAAGCCCCTGATTTTGGACTGAACTGACACTGATTACTCCCGAGACCTTGTAAGCGTGCGCATGTGTTTTTCCTCACTGCCCACACCCGCCTGGGACACGACAGGGCGCCTGCCACTTATATCTGTGGCAATCCAACCACAGCCTTGCTCCGTTCCCCCTAAAATACTATAAAACTATTCCTGGAAGACCCAGCACTGGTGGTGGACTTTGCAGCAATAGTGCATTTAATTACCTTTAATTAATTACTTAATTAATTATATTTCTATACTTAAAGGTCTCAGAGCGGGCAGCAACATTTAAAATCAAACATTATCAAAACAATAACAGTATGTATTAACACAATAGCATCTGTGAGTGGGAAGGGAAAGTGTATCCCCATTTAACCAAAGGCCAGGGCAAAGAG
>MTQE01003545.1:758165-769402 GCA_014337955.1 Aspidoscelis marmoratus
GGAAAGTGTATCCCCATTTAACCAAAGGCCAGGGCAAAGAGGTGTGTCTTTGCTGCCTTCCGAAACGTGTACAGTGAAGGTGATAGATGCACCTCAAAGGGAAGACTATTCCACAGCCTAGGGGCCATCACTGAGAAGGCCCTCTCCCGGGTGCTCACCCCCCTTGCTCTGAGGGTGGTGGGACAACCAGGAGGTCCTCCCCTTCAGATCCCCTCCAAATCTTATAGACAGAACTGCTATTGTAGCGCCCACCTCCACCATGCGTGAAAATTATGTCTGCGCATGCACAGTTGTGGCAACACATACTTCTGGGTATTTGGCAAGAGCTGAATACCCAGATGTGTGTGACACAAAAATGCGCAAAGACAGCACCATAGCCAGCACTGCCTATCTAGCAAGCAGTAATGGCAGAAGGATGATATTGGAGGCAGCCTCTGCCTAAAAATGGCCATAGCTAGCTGGATCTCTGTGCTCCTGGCACACTTATGGTGTCTGGCGCACCCAGACTTTATCCAGTTTCAGTCCACTTTCAAAGTGAGAAAACATATCTGCAAAGTGACTAGTTATTTTCTTTTCACTTTATCCAACCCAATGGTGGATTTTCTTAGATAGATAGTACTGAAAGAAAATATCCTGACACTTTGCTGATGTGTTCCCTCACCCTGAAAGCGGACTGAAGCTAGATTAAAATTTAGGTGTGAACGCAGCCTCAACATGGATCCATCTGAAATCCAGGTCATCATATGTATTATGCATACAAGGGAAACCACAATTGGGAATATCACAATCATAGAGAGTCTTGGCACCCAGAACTTAAATACTTATTTACTGTTAATTTTCTAATAACAAATTTAAAAAAAACGAAGACAACAACCATGACAACAAAAGAAACATCAGCTTGCATGCTTGGCAAATTTCCATCTGATGATGAAGAAATGGAAATTATCAACGCAGTTTTGTTCTCTCGTCTCTAGGGTAAACAAGATGGACTATTTCTCCCTAATCCTATTATTCTCTATGTATAGCTTTGTTAAGACACAGCAGCGTTATAGTGAGGTTGCCCCACATGGTTGCTCCACCCGGTGTGTCTACATGGTGTCTATGCACACAGAGAGATGCTAAAGCACACATCTGGGCATTTTGTACAACCAAATGCCTGCAACAGTGAAATGCACAAAGACAACACTGACCGCGGCACTGTATAGCTAGGAGTTGATTATCCTGGAGGGAGGGTTTCCCACATTATCACCTTCCCACATTATCACGTCAGGTTGGCTTAATATGCTTTCCGCGTGTTAAATCGCCCCAAAGCGTTGTAAATGTTAACCCTCACTTCAACAGGTCTCACCCCGGTTCGTGCACTTGATACGTGTTACATTTTTTTACCTTGGGGACCGTAACGTTTTAAGGGATGAGAATCCATGTTTAGGGTTTCCCTCCCGCAATAGCTTGCTTCCAAAGATAGTGATTTCAGTGTAAAAATCCACCCTTTACAGCAGCCGCTACACTGTAGCAATCCACGCACTTCACACCTGATAACAATGTTGCAAAATTCTAGCTCTTTGGAGTTCTGACCTTTAGAAAGGGAAAGGAAAGCAGCTGCAGGTTCTGGGAGATGTGTGAATGTTTAAAGCAAGGGGGCTTGAGTTGCCGCTGCTGTGTGCCCTGGGCAATGGGGAGAGGAAGGGAAAGAATCACTGGCTGCCCGCTGCCATTTTTCCTCCATCCAGGCAAGCGGCAGCCACCCAGCCACCCAGCTAGGCTCCATGAAGGGGTCCCTTATGGGTGGTGAGTTCACACCAGGATGAAGAGGGCAGGGCAGCCCCGAAAAGCAGCTTTTAAAAAGTAGCCACTTGAGTGCCCCCTTGAGTGACATACGCCATGTACGATCCTCAGAATCCGGATCAAACGCGATTAAGTTGAAAGTAAAGGGATCAGGCAAATTTGTGTTTGCATCCAGTTCTATTATTTTGGTTTAGGGGAACTGGATTAAGCTTATAATGGGGATGCGGCTAAGGTGTGACATCATTCCTAATGAAGTATATAAAATGATGCAGGTTATAGAAAAGGTGGATGAGAAAAATTATTTTCTCTATCACATAACACTAGAACCAGGGGGCACTCTATGAAGCTGATGGGTAGGAGAGTCAGATCAACTAGGGGTGTTCACAAATGCAATTTTAACGATTCAATTTGATTTGAATATCTGAAGATTCAAATCGATTCCAATGTTTAAAATTCAAACGTATTTACATTCAATTTGAATAGAATACATCTGAATCTATTTGTACACATACGAATGCCCAAATAATTAGTACAGATTATTCAAAATATTCAAAAGTTCATTCAAATGTTAAATTTGAATGTATAGACATCCCTAGCTCAGACAAGGGGAAGTATTTCTTCACCCAGAGAGTCATCGGTCTATGAAATTTACTACCGAAAGAAGTGGTGACAGAAACCAGCCTTGATGGTTTTAAGAGAGGGTTAGACAAATCCATGGATGGCAGGTGTATCAATGGCTACTAGAATGGGTGCCTAAGTACATCTTCCAGGTTGGAGAGACAAGCAGGATGCCTCTAAAGCCATTTGCTGGGATTCAAGAGCAGGTGAAGGTTTCGCCCTTGTCTTCTGCTTAAAATGCCCATGAGCAATTGGTGGGCGGCTGTGTGCGACAGGATGCTGGACTAGATGGGCTCTGGCCTGATCCAACAGGGCTCCTCTTATGTTCTTAGAGGGATAACCAGACACCATTTGGAGGCAGTCTTAAGAACATAAGAGAAGCCCTGCTGGATCAGGCCACAGCCCATCTAGTCCAGCATCCCGTCGCACACAGTGGCCCACCAAATGCTCAGCCTTGGATTTTTCACATCACTTTTCACTTGCTCACACTGAAGAGCTTCTGCCAAACGTTTTCCGTTGCTCTTCCCCAGCTCCCTGTTTTTGTTTTTAACCACTGATCTGCGTGTTGTTAAACATGTCTTCTCCTCGTATTGGAATGTTGGCAGAAATGTATTTCTTCACCAGTCACTGATCTGAAGTTATCATCTTGGTTTCTCTTCAGCAGCCCTGCATTAGCAAGTCAATAAGGCATTTATTGCTTTCCCCTCAGCTCACCATGATCAGCCTCAGATACATAATTGGTTACATCTTGAAGATACGGATCTCTTTGGTCTTGCAGTTTGCTTGTTGCCGTTTGGGAACAAAATCTCTTTAATCTAGTCCTGCTAGGCACCTGCCCACACCCAGGACCCCCACTTGATTAAACTTTAAAAGGTTAATGTATTTCAGTGAAGCAATGGCAGCCAAGACGGCTGCTTTGTACTATGAACAGAACATTCCAGAAACGTTTGTCTCTGTGATTTGTGTATTTAATGGGTGTGGGATAAATGCTTCAGCACGTGAGATCATCTTGACGACCCCCTACAGATTCACATAGGGCGACTAGATGGAAACAGCCTGACACCAATATCAATCTTGAATTTAAACCAGAATTATTTTTATTGGGTATTGTTGATGAAAGTTTAAGCGAAGTAAAGACTTTGATATTGTATATGGTAACAGCTGCCAGACTGCTATATGCACAAAAATGGAAGCAAGAAGAATGACTTACAGAAGAGGAACGGATAATCAAATTGATGGAGATGGCAGAAATGGATAAATTAACGAACTTATTAAAGGATAAAACAGTGAACAAGTTTATAGAAGATTGGGGACTTTTTATACAATTTCTTTGGGGATTGGGGATTACAATGGAAGGCATTGGCCTCTAGGAGAAAAAGCAATAAGCAGACGTAGGGAGCAAAATGTAAAAGATTAGAAGAAGAGTCTGAAGAACAGAGGAAGTCACATGGAAAATGTATTGAAATTATTGTAATGGTATATAACTATGTATGAATTGTATTAATGAAAATAAATTAAAAAAAGGATGGATAAAAAAAAAAAGAAACAGCCTGACACTTTGCAGATGCGTCCACTCACTCTGAAAGGAGACTGAAACTGGATTGAAACCTAGGTGTGGATGCAGCCACCACAGAAGCATAACAGAGAAGTAAAGCTTTGTGGCTGGCATTCCAGACCTGGGAATGCGGCTGCAAGGAGCAACTGTGGAATGTAAAACACTGTTCTAAAGTTGTTCCATTTACATATTGGCGGGAAGCCCTGCTATCCACAAAAGGTTCAACCCATCACGTACCTCTTCTGACTCAGGCACCTGACATCAGAGCCTCTTCCTGTCAAAATAGCAGGCAGGGCCTCACCTCTTGAAGGAAACAGTTCAGGGGCCTTTCTGCACTTGGCCTTATCCTGGAATATATCCCGGAATAGGGGCCTACTGTTCACAAGTTAGTGCAGACCATGGCAGGCCCCAGATGAGGCCTGTTAAAGCCTGCATTATCATGTGGACATCAGAGCCCTATTCTGGAATATAAGGCCAAGTGCAGAAAGGGCTCAGGTCTCTGTCTGAACCTACATAGTGCAGAAAGGTCCCCATCACATGGGTGGCTTTCTTCTGCTGCAGAGCTAACCTTCTCTTGCTTTTTTCCTTCACCTCTATCTCTTGTTTTTAAATAGGTAAACCATTCTGACAGCCCTGTAGCTGAATCATGGATAGGGTTTTGCTTGGCTGCGCGGCAAGCTTTTCCCAGCCACATCCAGGTCTCCAATGTAATGATACTTATGGCAAAGTGATGTTAATCTAAATCTTCGCCGAAACACATGTGAACACCTGTGGGTGGAGAGTTGGGCAGGTACTGAAAAGGAGACAGATAAAGATAATGAGTTGCAACAATGGATGCTGTCAGTGATAAGGATGAATAATGGAGAAGTGATCAGCCCTGTTTATATAGTGTTCCTGCCGTATTATGAGGACAGAATGACCCTATTCCGAAATAATACCAAAGGTTACCCTGATGGATTATGCTAACGCATCCTCCCGTGACACTGGATATTGATTGCTCACAGGAAATCCGTTTTTATATCTTCTTGTGTTCCTTCGCATTATTAGGCTTCCGGTACAGGAGACAAACACCGGTAGCCCAAAAAAAGCCTTCTGGGTATTATTTTTTTCGCATGCTAACTTTCCTTACCCTTGACTAGGGATGTATATTTGTAACATTCATTATTCATCCAAATTTGGATATTAATATACAAATCAAATGTTACGACATTCGTACATTAACATTCGTACAAATACAAATGTTTCAGACATTTGTATGAATAGTTCAGACATTCGTTAAACCGGGGAGGTGGGAAAGCGGCTGTGCCACACATCTGCAATGGATCCAGATTGCATTCGACATGAATCTAGAGTGGATTAAAAGTGGATTCAGGTCGGATTTGACGCATTCAGAGCATGGATTTGCTACGGGATACGTATCGGATACATATTCGTTTGTGTCGGAATCAGATACGTATCAGATACTTGTATGAATTTAAGTAAATGCATCTGTATTGAATAGAATCCTACCACATTTGAAGCAGATCCGTTTGAACTTATATGGATTTTCTAACATTTGTTTTGTTTTGTTACAAATTGAATGTCAACAAACCCATTTGTGCACATCCCTGCTTTTGACAGCAGATGTAGAATGGAAGATGTTCCACTCTCTCTCCTTCCTTTCTTATTCAGGTAGAACAGAATGGTCAGTGTTTGCAGGGGTAGATGACCTTCATTGCTGCCTGCCTGGCCCTATTATGGGACATATGGAAAATGGCTGACCCTGGAGCCATTTCCTGTGAGCCCCTAAGAGTGTGTTCACGCCTACATCTTAACGCAACCTCACTCCAGTTTCCAGAGAAGAGTTGGATTTTCAACCCCACTTTTCTTACCCATTTAAGGGGACTCAAAGCGGCTGAGAAAGCTTTCTATTCTTCTCCCCACAACAGACACCCTCTGAGGCAGGTGGGGTTGTAAGAGCTCAGAAGAGAGCTGTGACTAAGCGCAAGATCATCCAGCTGGCTTCATGGGGGAGGGCAGAATTGAACCCGGTTTTCTCAGATAAGAGTCCAGATCCCTAACCACTAGACAGGTGGTTCTCAAGCTGGGGGTCAGGACCCCTTTGGGGGTCGAATTACCCTTTCAGTGGGGTCGCGGCGAGTCTCCCACCGCCCTTCCCTCCCACCTCCCAGCTGCTCCGCCCCTGTGGTTGGGGGTCTCCACAACATGAGGAACTCCATTAAGGGGTTGCGGCACTAGGAAGGTTGAGAACCACTGCACTAGACCAAACTAGTGAGAGAATGCATCGGCAAAGTGAAAAGATGTTTTCTTTCTCCTTTATCTAACTCGGAAAATTTAGATAATGTAAAAAGAAAACAATTAGACTTCTTAATACCGTGCATCAGAATGTGCAGCCCAGATCGAGCCATCACACACGACGGCCGATACTTCTTTTCTCTATCTCACCTTAGAACCAGGGATCGGTCTGTGAAGCTGATGGGCAGAAAAGTTAGGAAACAACAAGATGAAATAATCTGTGGAATTTACTACCGGAAGGGGTGGTGAGAGCAACTAGACTGGATAGCTTTAAAAAACACTTAGACAAATTCACGGACAACAGGTGTATTGATGGCTACTAGAATGGATGCCTAGGTATCACCTCCAGATTGGAGAGACAGGCAGGATGCCACTAAAAGCCAATGGCAAAAAATCAAGATCAGAGGCCAATTCGCACTTCGGCCCACTGTTGATAATTAGGCAACATCTGGGCAAGCGCACCTTCACTTGCAAGAGGCATTTACAAGATAGAAACACCTCC
The DNA here is from genome assembly GCA_014337955.1 of Aspidoscelis marmoratus. NCBI lineage: Eukaryota > Metazoa > Chordata > Lepidosauria > Squamata > Teiidae > Aspidoscelis > Aspidoscelis marmoratus. The sequence goes on from MTQE01003545.1 coordinate 764,921, forward strand.
TGCCTATCCAGAAGTTCCCTAATTATCAACTAGCTGTGGAGCATGATTTCATGCTCCACAACCTACCTAACCTTCCCCAGTCACTTACCTGAAGCATCCAGCCAGGGAGCATTCTCACCTCTGCTGGACTGGAGGTTAACAGAGCTGCCGTGAAAGTGCGCTGGCAGCTCTACTGACCTCCTGATAAGACTTTGATTGCGCAGAGCATCAGGATAGTCATCGTGATAGCACTGATGCATGCACAGTCACAGAGGGTGCCATATTCAAGATGGTGGCACCCTGAAGAGGACCAGCCCTGCAACCAAATAGAGGTAAGTATTCGATCACAGGGAGGGGGGAGGGGGAAGCCTAACACTGACTAGTGTTCCCAAATGTGAGCACTAATCAACATTAGTTCATTACACACCTTTCCTGTAACTCCTTGTGATTCCTTGCACTGGCCTTGCTATTAGAACTTGCAGTTCAATAATTCCCAAAGGAGGGTTGGCCATAGCTCGGAGGGTTAGAAGGCCAACCCTAGCATCTTCTAGGCACTTCCCTGGAAGAAGGTAATGGCAAAACCACTTCTGAAACCTCTGCTGAGGTTTCCATGGAGTCACCAGGAGCTGGAATCAACTTCTTGGAATCTACCAGCAGCAAAACATCTAAGGGACCACACATTAGCCAACCCTGCAATGCTGGTTTAACAAGGATAAACATCATTACTGATGTGGCCTCCACAATTTACAAACACTTATTCACCCATTCTTGCGAAGGAACGGAAGCAGACTCAGATGCTGGGCCTTGTGGTCTGATTCTCCATGTCTCCGGTCAGTAAAGGGGTGATGGGATTTGTAAACAGTGGTCCTCCTTCCAATTCAACTGTCAGGGCACCTTCAGTGGCCATTGGGGTGGCATGCTGGTGCTTCCGGTGTTTGGCTAGTTGTCTACCCCACCACTCTGGTAACCTCTGGTTCTCCTTTGATGTCATGTAGATGGTGCTTTAACTAGAACAAGAGGCCTACAGACAAGCCTTTAAAATGCAATCCAGTTGAAAGTGGTGGGCTTCCCATAGCAGTCAGTCTTCTAATCTAGGTGATAAAAATGTACGGCGCATGCCAAATCTGTTTTCCCACCAGGGAAAGTCCTGCAGCCATTACCATTTATGAAAACTCTGGGCAGTCTTGTGTGTGTGTGTGTAATGAACTCTTGTAGGCTATGGGTAATTTGATTTCGTCAGATGCCTTAAGTGGGTTGACTTATAAAGGTAATTATAATGATGCCGGTAAGAGCAACAATAACAATAATTTGCCCCCAGCACAAAAATTTTGCAACATGTTCCTCCCCAGTTTCTGGAGGAGGTAATTAAAATACAGAAAGGCTGCTCAGAGAGGAATCTGGCTTACATAAACATAGATTTGTTTTGTTGCCCCATAAATATGGATAAAATTCCAAGAAATGCCACTTAATTTTGCCAAGTCTCCTTCTTTTCCCTAATTTTAGATGTACATATTTGGCATGACACACAAACAGAGCCTATTCCCACTTGGCCTTATTTTGGAATATATCCTGGAATAGGGGCTTGCTGTCCACATGCTAGTGCAGGCTACAGCAGGCCCCAGGTGAGGCCTACCAGAGTCTGTATTAGTATGTGGACAATAGACTCCTATCCTGAGATTTATTCCAGAATATGGACAAGTGCGAACAGTTCCACAGACTTCACCGGTTCGAAACCCAGCCGCTTTTCAGAGGTAGGCAATGGCAAACAACTCCTGCATTCTTGCCAAGAAAACTGCCTAGTGGTGCCCTTGGAGGTGCCCATGCAGTCAGACAGTAATCAACCATGACAACTCAGTGGCACCTGTGACCAACAATAACAATTTTTACTTTAACATTAAGTTATACTTTGTTTTGTAACATATTCTTATTATACATTTTTTGGAATTTCTTTGTATTTTCATCTACACAGTGGTTTTTATTTCTGCTGAACTTGTTAATTTCTTTTTCTTGCAACCTCATCCTCCTCATTTCAGAACCCTCTCATGCCCCTCAGGGGTGGTGGAACACGCTTAGTGCCCTCTCCTCACCAGGTTTTGGAAATCAATGGCCTGGAATGCTTAAAGTCAAAACAGTATGGCCTGTGAATACCTTGATGCATGTGCCGGCATTTCCGAGCATGCATGGCTCTCTTGCTGCATTCACACCTAAATTTTAATGCAGCTTCAGTCTACTTTCAGAGTGAGATAACCCACTGGCAAAGTGACAAGCTGTTTGCTTTTGGCTTTATCTAACTCCGGAAACCCTCTTTTGGGTTAGATAATGTGGAAGGAAAATGACAGGTAACTTTGCTGATGTGTTCTACTGTCCTGAAAGTGGGTCGAAGCTGGATTAAAACTTTGGTGTGAATGCAGCCTCTGTCTCAGCCTTCACCCATGTGTGGTGGATGGAGCTACAATGGTGCTGAGTGTTCCAGCAATAATGGGTGCGTCAGACTCGTTAATAGTGCACAGCGGAATGCACAGTCGCTGTGGGGGCGTCACACATGACCATGGGGACGCATTATCCCATAGCTACTACACATTTACAATATGCTGATTTAACAGCACTTGCAGAACAGCATTAAGCAACTTCGAATCTTCCCACCAGTCCAGACGGAACGGTGAAAAAATCCAAGGACAGGGAGGACAGCTGTGCTTCGATTGGCTGCCTCATACCATTTGACCACGCACATTGGCTCAAGCTCTTGCAATGTCTGATGAGGAAGCTACAGGACTCTACTCTAATCCAGACGCCTAGTCCCCTTAACTGCGGATTTATTCGGCTAGTCTGGAAGGAGCCAATATTCAGCACTTTTTTGTGGGAGGGGGAAGCGGAGCTATGGTGGTGTTTGCCTCAGATACATGAAGCAACCCCACCATAGCGGCACCGAAACGGTGTGGTTTTTCTCCCATCTGGATAGGGCCCATAGTCGAAAACAATGGGTCTATTACTCTTATTGTTCACACCCTCCACATTCTACTCCCTTTATTTGCATTCAGCCTTCTTCACACCTATGTATGGGTTACAAAATCCAAGCTGAGTCATCTGTATCAGACTTATCTTGTGCATCTAGACATAAACTAAATAGAACACAACACTTCTGATTGTGCAACACATCCCGGCAGCATCTAATGTGGGGATATAGTCTAGAATGTTCAGGCCCAGCTATGGCTGATGGGAGGTGTAGTCCAGAATGTTCAAACCTAGGACTATCTTCCTTTGATGCTGCTGTCAGCAGTATGAGGATGTTATCACGGTAGCGTGGCAACCACCTTTCAGTGCACAGCATAAGTACACACAAACCTCCTTATTATGGCTTTCCTTTTCAAAAAATATATTTCATTTTCTATAAGTAGGTAAACAAATATTAAATGACAACCAAACATATAAAGCAAAACACAAACCGTACAACTTTTAGAGAGCATACAAACAAAAGAAAAGAAATCCAAGTGTCCCCTTCTAATTGGTGAGTTTAGTCTGGTTAAGGAGCCAGACTCTTATCTGGGAATATTGGGTTTGACTCCACCCTCATCCATGAAGCCAGCTGGGTGACCTTGAGCTAGTCACAGCTCTCTTCTGAGCTTTCACAGCCCCCCCCCCCCAATCTCACAGGATGTCTGTTGTGGGGAGAAGAATAGGTTTGTCTGCCACTTGGAGTCTCCTTAAATGGGTGAGAAAAGTGGGGTAGAAAAGCCAACTCTTCTTTTGTACCATTTTTTTTTTAAAAAATTAGGGCCTTAAACAACAACCTTATGTTAATCACCTGTTTAAAAATATCTTTACAGCTGAATCTAGGAAAGATCTTTTAAGTTCTTCAGTGCACAAGTTCCAGATCAGTCTAAACTGTTGAATGTTATCAACTCCTTCCAATGTCAAATATTTCACTGAAAGATATTAATTCATCATAAGTTTCCACACGGTTCTATACCATTCAACTTTAGCCAGATTCAAGGCATATTTCCAATTATGCACTATACATTGTTGGGTTACTGATACTAAAAGATGTAATTGTTTTTGTTCTCCTGTTCTAATATTGAAACCTGCAAAATCGTGTAGTAGGAATATTTTTGGAGTTTGTAGTATGTGTATTTGGAACATTCTCCTCAGAATTCTAGGAATTTTCCCCAAAAAAACATTTAATTGGGGGCAATCCCGACACATGTGGTCATAAATCAGTCTATTTCCACATCCCCTTCAGCATCTTCTACTGTTGTTCCTTAATATATGTGACATACGTAGTAGTCTATAATACCGTCTACAGATGAGCTTAGTGAAAGTCTCCTTAGCTGATACTGAAGTTTGCCAACTTTGTTTCATATTTATTACTTTGTTCCATTATCACATATAATATCAATCTCCCATGGCCTTAAGAGAAGCCGCCTGTGTATTCTGAGTGGCAGTTAAATGGGAATATATACTGGAAATTATGCCTTTCAATGACTCTGTTGCTTGTTTAAAAAAAAA
>MTQE01003545.1:769467-790516 GCA_014337955.1 Aspidoscelis marmoratus
AAAAAAAAATTCAAATTTACATATCCATCTAGTCAACGCTCTTGTTATTTCAGGAGATTTTAACATCCTTTCTATGACTAACCATATAAACCATCTTCATCCGTTCTGAAACTTATTATGTCTTTCCAAACACCTACCCTAGATAACACTGATCGTGAAACCTTAGCAATCCTGTAGCTTCTTTTGCTTTAAAAAGAATATATATATTTTAAAAAAACTAAAGAGAAGAGCAAGTACGTTGCTTGTATGGCATATGTGGAAATTCAGCCCCATCCTGAAAGCTACCTATGAAAGTCTCATGTTAAGAACGTGCAATATGGCTTTAGAGTAGACATTCCTCAGCTCAAGAGATATGGTCTGAAATCTTGGCTCTTTCCACACTAGGGATGAGCATGGAGCCAATTTCCACGTTCTATTTGAGCCGAATATTAGCCCCCCACAGATCTTGGAATTCAGAGCCATTCGTCCAAATTCCGAACGTGCCGAGTTATTCGTGCACATTGCTATTCCACACTTGTTTTTGTATCCCAGAACAAAGCCAGCCACCTCACCCCTGGATGTACAACACACCTCGGATCAGGACAGGGCGCTGCCAGTGCTGGACAGGGTGATCTAAGAGCTGCACTGGAAGACTCCAAAGGCCAGGATCAAAGGTTCCCCAGTAGGGGTGTGTACAAATGCAATTTTGGGGGGATTTGATTTGATTCGAATTGAATATCCCAAAAATTTGATTCAATGCGAATCTTTAAAATTCAAATTTAACCAAATTCAGTTCAAATTAAGCCAAGCTGAATCTATTCGTCCAAATTTTCTATTCAACTTACAAATGTTGACCACATTCATATGTGCCCGTACGCATCGTTACACTTCCTGTACACACATCTGTACGCATCCATACATGTCTGTATGCATCCTGTAGTTATCCCATATGCAACCTGTTTTCGTCCTGTACGGATCCACCCAAATGTGTACGGATGCAAGTATGTATTGTATAGGACCCTATACATATGCGAATGTCCAGATAATTGAAACGAATAAATTCAAAATTCATTCAAATTTTTTAATTCAAATTTATGGACATTTGATTTGAATTTGATGTCAAAATTCAGACGAATTCGATCAAATTTCAAATGCCTTTGAATATTTGCGCACACCCCTAGTTCCCAGCCTCTGGAGTTCCTGAGGGGTGTTTGTGTGTTTCAGCATTGCATCCTGTGGTACCATCAAAATGGGCCTCCCATATTCCAGAAGAGGGGGCAGTGTAACTTCCATATACAGCTGGTAGTCCTTGATGTCTGTATATCTACTAGTATTGTGGGATAGGGCATTATTTTGGGTTTCCTATCCCGCCTTTTAAATTCCTTTTATAAGTAGAAAAATCACTTGACAGACACCCAAGTCTGGGCCTGACTACCCGTACATTTTTATCCTGTTTCACTCAACTTTCAGAATGGGAGAACACATCAGCAAAGTGACAAACTGCTTCCTTTCGGCATTGTTTAACTCAGAATATCCAAATTTGGGTCAGATCATGTGGAAAGAAAATGACAAGTTACTCTGCTGATAGAATGAAGCTGGATTAAAGCTTAAGTGTAGATGGACCTGAGGAATCCTTTTTCATCAAGGGACCCGTGAAAGGGAGATGAAAGAAAGCCTCCGCATGGAAGGAAGGAAGGAAGGAAGGAAGGAAGGAAGGAAGGAAGGAAGGAAGGAAGGAAGGAAGGAAGGAAGGAAGGAAGGAAGAAAGAAAGAAAGAAAGAAAGAAAGAAAGAAAGAAAGAAAGAAAGAAAGAAAGAAAGAAAGAAAGAAAGAAAGAAAGAAAGAAAGAAAGAAGCATTGAGTAGGTGAAAGGGGGAAGTCATTTACAATCATTATAAAAATAACAATAATCAAGGGGTGACTATAAATGTGCCGGTGATGAACTCAAATTCTCCCACAGCTTTCAAGCTCCGGGCCACCATATAAGTTATTATGGCCACCAAGGCAGGTATCCTGACACATCATTCTGTGTGTGCAGTAACCTTACAATCATCCACCTACTCAGCAGCCACGTCAGTGTTTTATTATGTCTTAGAATTGCTCACATTGATGGTGACAATGGGTGCCCGCCCTTCGTTCTGCCTCAAAGTTGAGTGGATACATCAAATTGTGATAACATGTCTGAAGGTTTTCTTTTCATTTTTCCCTCTAGCCTATGGGGGGGGGGGAATTACCCACTTTGCACTGCTGTTTACAAATGTGCTTCTGTGTGCCTGTGTGCAGTGGCACCCATTTTTTTCTATTCTCTGTGGAATATCTAGGAATAATGTTAGTGCCGAGAAATTGGGGCAAATGCAAGATGGCGGAGAAGGATCCCCGCTCATAAGCAACACTGCCTTTGAAGAAGAACAGTTGGCTTTTCTACCCGGGTTTTCTCACCCATATAAGGGGACTCAAAGTGGCTGACAAACCTTCTGTTCATCTCCCCAGAGCCAGACACCCTGGGAGGTAGGTGGTGCTGTGAGAGCTCAGAAGAGAAGTGTGACTAGCCCAAGGTCACCCAACTGGCTTCATGGGGGAGGGCGGAATCAAACCCGGTATTCCCAGATAAGACCGGCTCCAAACTGGCTCACAATGGAGAAGGCAGCACAATAGATAAACGAAAGAAAACATTAGACAAAAAGAAGTCCCTGCTGATGGAAAGTTCCATCCTTGTGAAGCTGGTGGGGAATTCTCCTTTCCCCTTTCAGAAATCCAGTGGAATGATTCCTCCACCCACAAATCGGATGGAAAATTTTAAGCTCCTTTTAGCACTTACCAGTAAGTCAGTATATGAAGTGGTCCAGAAGCCTCCCTTCCACGCTTTGGTATGGTCCAAGGGAAGACATGCCCCTTGCTACAAAGCGTAGGCTGAACTAATGTTTCCTTATTTATTTGCATTTTTACTTTTTACCCTGCCCTATACCCAAAGGTCTCAGGAACGGGTACAACCAAATACAGTTGGGCCCTCCTCTCCACAGGTCCAGTAACCACAGTTTCACTTATCTGCAGTCAACCAGACCAGCTTTCCCCCAGGCTTAGGGCAGTCAGAAAGAGTGCAAAATCACGTTTGATTTCCCATGATTCCTGTCTCTTCAACCTGGAGGTAGTACCTAGGCCATTCAAGTAGCCATTGATACACCCGTCCTCCGCAAAGTTATCTATTCCTTTTTTTAAAGCCATCCAGGCTGGTTGCTGCCACCATCTCTTCTGGTAATTAATTCCATAGACCGATGACCCTCTGGATGGAAAGATGCTTCCCTTTGTCTGCCCTAACAGTTCTGCCCATCAGCTTCATAGTGCATGGCAGCAATTGATGTACTGAGAGTTGGCACAGTCATCGCTATAGCAACATGATGTACACACACACACACATAATGGCTTGCAGCTTGCCATTGCCACTAAAGCCTCTTCAGGGTAAATCAACAAAAGCACTGCATGGCATGCATGGCATGCATGTATGAGTGTATGTGTGTGTAAGATAAGGCGCCCTGAGATAATTTAGAACTTTTCTTCCAGTATCCAAACATTTCCATATGAAAGAATGATGCAGCTGATTGAGTCTCTACTGCCCCCTAGTGAGGACAATGTCAAAAATATGAACTCTGTTTGCTCATAGCAATATTGCCTATCTGGGGCCTATTCTTCACCCCTTACGGCATGTCCTCATGTGTGTCATTTAATTCAAATAGGACAATTTTTAGTCCGGATGCGAGGCCATGTTTGCAAGGTGCCCAACCCCATGTGACTGCCAGTAACACAGGCTCTATTCGAATAGGTCCATCCCCAAGCAAACCGTGCTAAGATCCCTGCATGGAGAAACAGCATATTTTCCCCTCCACCCCTTCTCTCCTGATAGGAAGCAGAGTTGATGTCACCCAACCCTGTGCCGCCCGCTGTAGCGATTACAGGGAAACGCCACCGAATGCCACATCTCCCCCCGTTGTTGCACAGTGAAGCTAGGATTGAAAGGCAATAATAATAAAAGAAAAAGCTGGCTCATTAACCAAAGCTGTTACAAGGTTTGGCAGCAGGGTAGCGGTTAAGCACACCTCTGCGTCACCGCAAGCATACCCGGTAAGGGGGTACAGTGCTTAGGCCATTTCACATGAGAGCTTTTCGAACGCATGTAGAACGCATCTGGGCTGGCGGCTCTGGGCCGGGCCACCCCCTCCCATCTCAATGTGTCTACACGCGTTCAGGTTTCAGAACACAAAATTGTGCTTTGAAACTGTCCCGACGTGTTTGACCCGTCCCCAGCCGTTCCCTCTGTGACAGCTGGCCCCCTCCCCCGGCCTCCCCCCATTGGCTCCCGTGGAGCCAGGGGTAGGCACCCCTGGCGCCTCCCTTCCCTGGGCTCCCACAAGCCCCCCGGAGCCAGGTGTTTTAGCTGTAGTGCGAAGAGACCTCTTGTGCGCAAAATCAAGCCAGTATCCTGCCTGCCTTGGCAACTGGGATTTTAAAATGTCAGCAGCTGCGATCTCCAATGCACAGGGTAGGAATGGCAAGCACACCTCACCTCCTAATGGCGTGAGCGCCAACCAATGCGTGCCAGACCCCCAAACCAATGCGTGCCAGACCCCCCAAACTGTGCCAAGACTTGTATTTTCAGGTATCAAATTTGGTCCTGTTCTGGCACATATTGGGGGGATTTGGTCTGCTTTTCATGGGCCAGATCCAAAACTCATGGGGATGCCCCTTGCCGATCCCACGTTCGGAACCGTACCAAATGTGCATGGGGACACAACCTAAGAGATCCTAACACTTCAATATACCCCCCCCCCAAAAAAAGAGTGTTTAAAACTCCTTTAAAGGATGCGATCTCCCTACAGCCTATGATATAAGGGTAGAATATTCTAATGATCATAACAAAATTATATTATAGGGACTGTGATTTCATTTTTTTGTGAATTAGTAGAAAAGAATTAAGACTTTTATTGTCATCCTAATCAGCTTTTTGGCCTGAGTCATGTAAAACAATTTAGGTATCATCCTTATTTATGGAGGTGCCTGGATTATAATGAAGAGGTGGGCTGAGGAGCCATTCTGGCCACCCACCTCTATCTATTCCTGATGCTCAGAGTTCCTGAAATTTCTTCTTATTCTCCTCCACCCACTGCTGGAAAGTCTTGGCTTTGGGGTTTAGCTGGTGAGTTAGAGCCTGGTCATAGTTTGTCTTGCTTTGGAGGTAGCGGAACATATCAGCATAGGGTTTGGCAGTTTGACTTTCATATTCTTCCAAGGAGATCTGTAAACAAAACAGTGTAGTCCATTGCAAGTTTACTCATACATTAGCATTAATTTAAAAAACGTGCAACGTTTTGGAGACCCAACACTCCTAGCAAATGGAAGATTAAACATGTGGCCATTCATCTCAGAGTGTGACCAGAGAGAGCTTTTTCACTCATCCCTGAAAATAATCCAGCTTCAGTCCATCTTCAGAGGGAGAGAACTCATCAGCAAAGGGACCAGTAATTTTCTTTCCTCGTTATCTATCCCGAAGGGGAGTTATTTAACACTGAAAGAAAACAGCTTGTTACTTTGCTGATGTATTCTCTCACTCTGAAAGTGGACCGAAGCTGGATTAAATTTAAGTGTGACCACAGCCCTTCAGAACTATGAAATCCCAAAAGTTGAAGAGTTTTCAAGAAAAGGTGAATACAGAGGGAAAATGTCTGTATATTACAGACTCAAATACATCAGAGGGTGCCTCTTTAAGCCTGCCTGATCGTGTCCTCGGGTGTCTCCCAGGAAAGCGTTAGAAAAGCAGATGTGATATTCTGGAGGCTAGCACTTTCCTATCCCCCTACTTGCAAACAACAGTTAATAATTAACAACCAGCATAGGTGGGTAAAGACAGAAGCCCCTCCCCTGATGACAGCCAACACCTAGAGCTTCATGCTGGAACCTCCACACTGCTGATTGTCTTTGAGCTCATTCTGCTCATTGTAGCTTCTTATTATGAAACCAGAAGATAACAACAGCTCTGATTCCACCACGGAAGATGTGGACAGCAAGTGTGGTTAACGCCCATCTGGGCCAAACCCACTTCCCAGACCCATAGCCTTTTACCTTAGCATCCTGGAAGTTTTCTCCTGAGCACTGGGAGAGAATGTCCACAAAGTTCTGGATTGTCAGCATTTCCACAGACAGATGGATCACCTTCCCCAAGTAGACGTCAGGGGCTTTAAGGACATTAAGCACCACACCACCCAGGTCAGCCACGGCCATGGCATGGATGAAGTTATCTCCCATGGGTATTGCTGGAAAGGGAGATCAATTTATATATTTAAAGTTATATTTCCATATTTATTGCATAGACCCTGGACCTCCTAAAAGCATGCTGGCTGATCATAGAATCATAGAGTTGGAAGGAACCTCCAGGGTCATAGAGTCCAACCCCCTGCTCAGTGTAGAATTTCCTACACCATCCCAGGCAGATGTAGGTCCAGCCTCTGCTTGAAGACCTCCAGTGAAGGTCACTGCCTTCTTTGGCAACCTATTTAGCATAGGGTTTGGGAGCTTGACTTTCAAACTCTTCCATAGAAATCTGTAAACAAAAAATCTTGGCAATTTAGTCCATTGCAAGTTTACTCACTCTTTAACATTAACTAAAAGGAGAAGTGGTGCATAGGCTGGCCTAAAAAAACATGCACACCTCATTCCCACCTGAGTTTTCTAAAACGAAGCAAAGCTAAACCCAATGCAAACACGCATTCTGCTCGTTCCCCAATGTTGTTCCCACAGAAAACACTTCAAAAACGCATTGGGGAAAGCGCATCTGTTCCTCCTCACCCTTTGCCAGCTAGGTTACCCACCCCTCTCTCCTGATTGGGTTCGCTCCTGCAATGACATGGCCGAGGGTGGGGAATCCCAGCTCCATCCTTTGATCCTATACCCAGCCTCTTTTGCACAACTGTGTAATTTCAGACTAGCAATTCCCCCATGACCACAAGGATTGCTTCCACGATGCTTCAGTGTTGTGCAAATTCACCTCCCTAAGCCTCCCGCGCCCATGCTTTCCCCTCACTTTCTCGTTTCTTGTGCCTTTCTCCTCACTTCCCACCCACCCACCCACCGTGGTTGGTTCACGCAGGAAGGAGCCAGCCAAGCCGTCTTTTCTCAAGTGAGGAGAAAGCCAAAAAAGAAGAAAGTGAGGGGAAAGCATGGGCAGGAAATGAAACTTTTTATCCAAGTGGGTGAAAATGAAACTAGTGTGCAGTGGATGTAAATGAAACTTTTTATCCATTGTGAAGTAGCCTGCTGAGGGAAAGAGGGGAGGGGGAGGCTTTAAAACTTTAAACTTCTCAGGAAATGAGGGATGGCAAGGGGCTGTCCTACCAGGTGAAACCCCACGTTTCATGATGCACCCACAACGGCAACAGACAATGGGCAGAAGGCTATGGGTGGGTGGGGACTACCCAAAAGGGGCAATCTCCCTCCAATACTGCAGTACCATTCCCAAAGGAAAAAAGATAAAGTGTTTTACTAGCAAAAATGGGAGCGAGAACTGTTTTTTCATGTTTTTTTTAATGTAGTTTTTGGTGATTTACTCCTCAGAAAATGCAGGAAGCAAATCTGTAATGCGGACAAAGAAAATTCAAATAGTTTTCAAAGCGCAATATAACCTACGTGGGAATGGGCCCACAAAGATTTGGGGACTTGACACGCTTAAGAGAACCAACGCAAATGGAAGATTAAACATGTGATCCATGTGGATCAGTTTGCTCCAACTGTTAAAATGAAGTTTTCCTCACTTTTCAGATTCCTCTACTAAATTCCCACCTTATACTTCTGCTTTTTCTCTCTCTTTTTTTAAACAAAATGAATTCCTACTCCATGCAAACATGTTAATCTATGGGGTCACTAGTTATGAGGGATGCAGATTTCCTGAACATGTGAAGCTGGATGCTGAATACTGGCCAATTGAGTTTTATCTTTGGCTGGCAGGAACCTGGATCCCAGCCATTTTGTTTTTCTTAGCTCTGTCGCATAATGGAAACACCTGGAGATGATATATGCTTATTCGTCAGAGTTCTCTGACGCCCACAGCACAGTAGCAAATCCACCTTTGTCCAGGCCCAGGTACCCATCACAGCTGCTTACAATCTTCCACCCTTGTAAGAGACAGATAGCAGGAATTCACCCTGATATATTCTCAGTGCTGTAACAACACTCTATGGGTCTTTTCTCACTTAACAGTAGTGAGATAGCACAGCAACCCTGTTGACTTCCTCATCCAGCTGAGGTGCGAATGGTCCCTGGCTTGATGCAACAGGTAAGTGATCAGGGAAGGCTGCGGAGGATGTGGAACAAGATTTTGTGCTCCACAATTAGTGTATGATTAGGGAACTTCGGGGAAGGCAGGGGGTGCTTGGAGCCTATAGCAGCCTCCTCCAAGTGCAGATCCCATTTCCCCAGAAGTTCCTTAATCATACACCACCAACCCAAGTGCAAAAAGGCCACCTGGAGGCAGCCTAAAAACAAGGATGGGCAGTGAGGTTGTACCCAGATGTTCTTGATTAGAACTCCCATACCATCTTTGCATGAAGGCCATGTTGACCAAGCTTGATGAGGAGTGGGAATCTAAAAATCTCTGGGAAGCCAGATGTTCCCACTCCTTGTCTGGACGCCTGCTGAGAACATCTATTTCATACCTACGGTGTAAACATTCTTCCCAGGTTCTTTCCGCGGTAAGCAGAAGTCCAGAAAGTTCTCGTAGTAAAAAGGCATCCGGACACTTGTGAAGGGCACACCGAGTTCCTTGTAATAGTCCTCAATTTCTCCTTTGCTGTCAAAATATGGCACCTTCAGGTTCCCACCAGTTATTTTCTCCACATGGTCAGATCCACTGAAGACAACATGTTCTAAGCCCTGATGTTTGGCAGCCTCTGCTGAGTTCTTACCCTGTGGTGAGTAAGGAGTAGACAATTAATAGGGAACTGAGAAGAAGCTGGGACTGTTTACTCTAATTCTTATATTTGGTCGTTACTCCCGAGTGTTTTAGAAGAAGAAGAGTTGGCTTTTCTACCCCAGTTTTCTCACCCATTTAAGGGAACTCAAAGGGCTGACAAAGCTTCTGTTCTTCTCCCACAAGACTCCCTGTGAGGTAGGTGGGGCTGGGAGAGCTCAGAAGAGAGCTATGACTAGCCCAATGTCACCCAGGTGTCTTCATGGGGGAGGGCAGAATTGAATCCGGTATTCCCAGATAAGGGTCCGACTCCCTAACCACTAGACCAAACTGGCTCAGAGAACATGCCAAGGTTCTCTTTTCACTCTGATTTTCATTCACTATAACACTGTGAGGAAAATTTGGCTAAAAGGGATCCACTGAGTTAAATGAGAAACAGAGCATAAGGGCCAGTTGTACATTTAATCTAATTTTTGTTGAACTCTCACAGAAAACTGCTGTTCCCCAATGCTTTCTGAGTACATAGTCCTGGGGGGCAGGGGCTGGAACAGAACATTCCATGCAACTACAGGTGGCCATGTTGTAGTCCAAAAGCCATCCATCCCAGCAGGATCCAGTCTACTTGGTCTGGTCTGCTAAAGGTAAGTGTGAAAAAGCCCTTCTAGACAAAGGCCATTTCCGTATTGGACCTTATTCCAGATTATATCCCAGAATAGGGACTTTCCATCAGTATGACAGTGCAGTCAATGGCAAGCCCTGGGCAGTGTGAAAAGTCCCAGAGTTGGGAGAGACTCATGAGTTCCCTCAGGGCCCATCCCTATGCAAGCTCTTTTTTTGCTCAGAATGGGCACACATGGGACCGGGAGCAGATCCAAGATTGAATCTTGCCCGTCCCCATGGCATTCCCGGTAACACAGGCTAAACGTGGATGCAGTTGTCCCCATGCAAACCACACCAAACCCTGGCACCAGGGGAGCAGCGCCACTACCTCTCTGCCCCCTCTCTCCTCACTGGAAGCCAGATTGACATCAGCCCACCCTTGTGCCGCCAGCTGCATATGCTGCCCTCCCTTAGCGGTACAGAAAGCCAGGACTGGGCTGGGAGGCATGGAAAAAGTTTTACATTTAATTTAATAAATTTTAAAATAATTTTCAAAAACCCAAAGCCGCTACGAGGTTTAGCAGCCATTGGGTGGTTGAGCAGTTTTGCGCACCTCTGCTCCACCGGCAACCGAGAGAACACCCGGCAAGTTTAAAAGGGAGAAAATCAAGCCATTATCATGATCACCTTGGCAATCCGGAAACGGGGGTGGAATATTTTGGGAAAGGAACAAAAATCAAGCCATTATCCTGCCTGCCTTAGTGATCGGAAAACAGGGATATTTGCCTTGGAAAAGGGACAAAAATTAAGTCATTATCCTGCCTGCCTTGGCGATCAGGATTTTTTCACTCCCCCAAAATGTCAGTGGTTGTGATCTCTAATGCACAGAGCAGGAACGGCAAGCATACCCCACTCCCAATGACGCGAGCACCAATCTCCTCCCCCAATAGCCCAGGATCGTCCTAAGCAATGCATCCCAGGACCCCAAACTGTGTTTTTTCTGGTACCAAATTTGGTGCTGGTCTGGCATGGTTTGGGTCAATTGGGTCTGCAGAAACCGCACCAAATCAAAAATACATGGGGACATCCGTTGTCAAATCCTGTTTCAGTGCCAGACCAAACCTGCATGGGGATTCACCCTCAGACAGGTCAGTAGTAGATTTGGTTTTTTACTCTAACGTTCCTTTTGTTTGTTTGCAACGCTGATAAGAGGAGTGATCTTATCAGACAAAGGCTCCCTGCTCAGTTTCCTCCGTTGTTTACACTGAAATAACAGCATTGTACGTTGGGCATTTTACCCACAATCCTTTGGAAACTAGTGGAATTTTTTTCATGGTTTACTTAGTTTGCCTGTAGGCAAAGATTTGTTTTGTTTTTTAACTTAGGAAGCTTTTTTTTTAAGGAAGGTACAGGGCAAAGGACTTATTATAGAAATTCATGCATAGCTGGAGTGATGAAAGTCCAGAAGAAGTTGTTGGGAAAGATTATTTTAAAAACCACTTTTCCCACCAGACTTTTACACCTCTAAGCAAACCAGGGACAGAGGGCTTCTTCATATTTGGCTTAAAGAGACAGCCTGGTGGAGACTCTCCAAAGCAGAGCATCCACACTGTGCGGAACCACGTCTGTTCTGGAAGCAGCTTGCCGTGTGCCGACTATCCCTGGCCGGATAGTAGTGAAGCACAAAAATGTGCTCCTCAGCTATACTAGCCACGTCTGGTACATGGCTAGTGTAGCCCAATACACACTCTATGCATTGCTTCGGGGCAAAGGGTGAGCGGGCCGGAGTGGCACAGCCGCAGTACCACGATGCCTCTTAGTCACCATGGCAACGGCTGGCACACATGGCCTTTGCCATGGCAAAGTGACTCCAATAGTACAGTGGCAATCATACTTACCCGGCACTTAGTGCAGTGCCGGGTAAATTTGGGATGTACCAGACATTCCAAGCTGCGGACACCCAATCCCTCCCAATTCTTTGCCTGTTTCCAAGTGAACAAGCCCAAAGCATTGTAAAGAGTTTGCATTCCTGAAGTCAATTTACTTGATGGGCTTCCAGTTCTTTGCTGAAGCCCTCCTGGAGAGTGGTGACCACGAATGCTCCATAGGCTCCCTTCATGGCCTCCTCCAGAGTGGCCAGGTTATTCAGATCTCCCTTCACCACCTCTGCTCCGCGGCTGAGAAGGGCCTGAGCTGCCGGCTGGCCAGGATTGCGTGTCACAGCACGAACCTGGAAGGCCCCATCCTCCAGCAGAGCCTGAGCAACTGAGCCCCCCTGGGCACCTGCCAAGAAGAAGAGTGTCAGAGAGAGGGGTTACCTAGCTGCAAATGTACCCGTAGTATGGAAGTGGCTAATGTTAGTATTCCAAATGATGCCTAAAAGATCCCCTAAGCCCCAGCCAATGACAACAGCCCTGTGTCTTAGGTTAGCTGAGAGGCCGTGACCTGGTTGATGTCCCTCAAAGAGCCTCCAGGCCCAAATGAGGTGTTTAGCAGCTGCAACCTTGTATGCAGACAAGAAGAGATTCCTGGAAAGTGGAAGATTTGTTTTGCAAATTTTGCTAGATAACTACAGCTTTAATCTCACAGATTTCAGTAAGATCTTGGCTCCACGCCTGGTGCGGCTGCACCAATTAGATTTATGAACAAAGACCACAAGGAGAAGAACTAAATATTCATTGCAGATAAACGGGTAGCATACCTCTCTGAAAGTTACCTTCTAAGCCTACTACCACATTAGGAAAATCTCATATCTCTTTAAGATTAGGAGATAGAAATCACCTCGTTTAAAGTCCATTAGCTTTTGAATAAATGCATAGGAGAAGAATCTATATCGCCTTTACCTGTAGCTCCAAATACCACAATTATCTTCTTTTGCGCTGCCATTTGAAGTCCTCCAGTCCCAAGAACTGCTGTTGGCAAGAACTTGTTGAGAATAGACTCAATAGAGTCCTTGGAACCGAAGAAACTTGGAACCACCCAACTAAGTCAACTGGGAAAAGAAGCTAAAGTTCACATACCATCCCGCCCCCTACACAGATAGACATTGTCCAGAGGATGATATAGAATCTGTTAAGAAAGATTGGGAGCATACCATAAATACTTGGGTTGCCTTGGAATATCCATTTGTTTACAAAATCTGGACATGATATTGCACCATCTAGTTCAGCGGTTCTCAACCTTCCTAATACCGCGACCCCTTAATGGAGTTCCTCATGTTGTGGAGACACCCAACCACGGGGGTGGGCCACCTGGGAGGTGGGAGGGAAGGGTGGTGGGAGACTCATTGCGACCCCTCTGAAAGGGCAGTTTGACCCCCAAAGGGGTCCCGACCCCCAGGTTGAGAACCACTGATCTAGTTGATCTTCCACCTAACTTTTAATTCAGCTTCAGTCCTCCTTCAAAGAGAGAGAACACAAAGTACATATTTGCACCTTCATTTTAAACCTTCTCCAGCCCATCTTCAGATCTGACTGCTCAGTAGGGATGGACATGAATATTCGTAGGTATTTGAAATTTGATAGAATGTGCTGAATTTTGACATTCAAATCTAAATAGAATGTTCCATAATTCAAATTTAAACGTTCAAATTGAATTTTGGATCTATTCATTCGAGTTATCTGGACATTTGTATACGTAGGGGTTCGTACACGATGCATAACTGAAGATCTGCATCTTTCCTGCATCTGTATACATTTGTACGGATCCGTACGGGATGAAAACAGGTTGCATACGGGATAACTACGGGATGCATACGGATGTGTACAGATGTCGGGAAGATGCATATGGGCATCTACGAATGTTGCTGACATTTGTAAGTGCAAATTCGAATAAAAAATTCAAATCAAATCTTGTTACATTCAAGTTTAAAAGATTCAAACTGAATTTAATTTTTGAGTATTCGATTTAACTTGAATAGAATGTCAAAACATTGTGCACATCCCTACTGCTCACATCTTTTTGGCTGGGTCCACACCTACATTTTATTACAGTTTCAGTCCACTTTCAGAGAGAAATAATACATCAGCAGAGTGACCAGTCATTTTCTTTCCACTTTATCTAACCCAAAGGTGGATTTTCTGAGCTAGATAATGCTGAAGGAAACCACTTGACATGTTGCTGTTTTCTCTCCTTTTGAAAATGGATTGAAGCTGGATTAAAATTTAGGTGTGGATGCAGCATTAATTACTGTGTTATTTGTGGACTTTCTATTAAGGAAAGCCCAAATGGAGGGTTGAAAGTCCACACATAAGATGGATAGAAATGAAAAAAGTGTAAGGTGGACTGAAGGTGGGACCCCAGCAAAAATGAATAGTAATTTTCTTTCCACATTATCTAATCAACCCAAAGTGGATTTTCTGAGCTAGGCCCCATTCAGACGGGGAATATAGCACCATTATGATGCCACTATGCACGGTTGCCACACTTATCTGTCGCAACCCTACCATAATCTCGCTATGTCCCTCCTAAAAAGCACATTGGCCATGGTTTTTCCAGCAATAGTGCTTTTTCTTACCTTGGGGGTGGAACCACCACCACAGCTCCATCCACTACACATACGTGGAAGCTAAAGCAGACAGCTGCACATGCACAGCATCGGGGACATTCACTTCTAGGTACTTGGCACTGGCCTATGTGCATGTCACAAAAACATGGTCTAGTGGTTTGGGAGCCGGACTTTTATCTGGGAATACCAGGTTTGATTCCACCCTCCCCCACGAAGCCAGCTGGCCTTGGCCTAGGCACAGCTCTGTTATGAGTTCTCACAGCCCCACCTACCTCACAGTGTGTTCTGTGGTAGGAAGAACAGAAGGTTTGTCAGCCGCTTTGAGCCCCCTTAAATGGGTGAGAAAAGCGGGATAGAAAAGCCAACTCTTCTTCTTCTTTTACCACTGAAGAGGCAATGCTCTTCATTAGTGCTTCTTGAATGATATCTGGCCGCTGTTTGGAAGTTGCCTTAAATACTTTGACAGTGGTATGAAGGTGGATTGAGACCCAGGTGTGAACACAGCCTGAGCAGTTGCCAGAATACAGCCTAACAAAAAGCAAGCATGCAATCTACAATGCAATCTATCAGTGTTGCAGCTTTTCATAAGGAGGATTCTTTTCATCTTCCAAAGATCCATCAGAATTAGGAACACTTTGCACTCCAGGCAGCTTGAATTTGAGTAAAAAGGGAGTGTTCATCAGCTGGGGGAGGAGAGAAGATGGCAACTTCAATAAGCAGCTGGGTAAGCAAAGGAATTGGTTAATAAGCCAATTTTAACAAAGCCAAAGGGTGTTTTTCCACTGTCACTAGAAGTACCCATTAAGTACCCATTAATGTGTACAAAAAAGCCATTACGTACCCATTAATGGCTACTTAATGGGTACTTTTAGTGACAGTGGAAAAACACCCAAACACTACAGCAGTCCTAACCACGTTTGTGGTCACACCTAAGGTTTAATCCAGCTTCAGAGCGAAAGAACACATCAACCAAGTGACCAGTAATTTTATTTCCGCATGATCTGTCCCAAAGATGAATTTTCTGAGTTATTTGACAGTGAAAAAATAACAACTGGTCACTTTGCTGACGTATTACCTCACTCTGAAAGTGGACTGAAGCTGGATTAAACTTTTAAGTGTGACCACGGCCCCACGTCTACTCGGAGGTAACTCCGATTTTAGACAGTGGTGCTTACTCCCGGGAAAGTGAGTTTCAGATTGCATTGCATTGCAAGAACGACACAGGATCGCACCACAAGGGTTGAACACTTTTCTAGACGCCCCTGCAGAACGTACAACTGAGTGACAATCGGAGACGCACTGCCGCTTTATCTGTCACAGCTAGTAGTCCTCTAACCACACGAGTAAGGCCACGCCCGTGATCACGGGGAATGAGCTCTTGTGAACGATGATGTCCACTACTCCGTATTGTTAGACGACCCCGCCGCAGCGCCGCGCGCGGCCCCTTTAAGAACGCCTCATACTCTCCTGGGGCCTCCCTGTGCGTCTGACGTCACCGTTTCCCTTTCCCCGCTCCTTCCTTGTTGTCGCCGCTGCTACAGCGCATGCGTAGCCCGGGAAGTTCTTTCTGGGTTCGACAATCCACGAGGATTCTGCCCTACAGTACTTGGCAGCGGCGGCTATGGTGAGTCCATGACGTCACGGCCCTAGTTATTTTGACGTCATTTGTCGCTCTGCCCTTTCTTCTAAAGGAGGGTGCATGAATATCTGGTTTTGGGCGACGGTGGGTCAGTCTGAGCAAGAAAGGAAGTCCTCTGCCATTCATGGTGGTGGCGATTGTGGGGAAAGCAATGGAGAACCCACTGTTTAAACTGGGATGTCTCCTGCAGCAAGTTTAAGAGCAGCAGCACGGCCTGAAAACAGCAAAGAATCTGGGATGCCTTAAAAACTAGCAGATGCATTTCATTTTTTGACTTGCATCTCCAGGCTGGGGGAGACAGGAGGAGTGTCTTTGACTAAAGGCCATTTGTTGGGATTCAAGAGCAGGAGAAGGTTTGCCCTTGTCTTCTGCTTGAGAAGCCCAGAGGCAATTGGTGGCCAGCTGTGTGAGACAGGATGCAGGGCTAGATGGGCTGTGGCCTGATCCAGCAGGGCTCCTCTGATGTTCTTATAAAATGTTAAAAAGTCCATTTTCAGGAGCCTTGAAGTGTAAACAAGGGTGTTTTTCCACTGTCACTAGAATTACCCAATAAGTACCCATTAATGGGTACAAAAATGCAATGTTGTACCCATTAATGTGTACTTAATGGGTACTTTTAGTGACAGTGGAAAAACACCCCAAATGCAAAAGAAGTCAGAAGTTCCACTTATTCATTGTTTTTATATCTCCTCCATCACCCCACCTGGCAGGGAGTCAGTCACTGGCTAAGGTTTGCAAAGTATGATCTGTGGCTGAGTGGAGATACGAACCTGAAGAGTCTTGGGTCCTAATATGGTATTTGGGCTGCAACAGATTTGGGTTGTAGCATTGTAGAACAGCTGATGCTTTGTAGGTACAAAGTTCTATGTTCAGTCTGTGGCATCAGTGACTAATATGCCTTTCACGATAAAACTTAGCTCAATTTTGGGAAAATGTTGAACCTGGCTGGTGTTGAAAATACTGGGTGTTGATCGTTTCCTTTCTTGTGAGGAGAAGAAAGTTTAATGGCCCAGCACCTTAAGAACAGACACATTCTGGATGACGGAATAATCTCTCCACTGAGGTGCGTCAGGCACCTTTGTTCAAAAGTCCAGCAGAGCAGTGAAGATGTATACGGCAGGATAAAAATAATTTATTTACCTACCTACTTAATTTTTATAGCTGCCCAATTACCAAAGCTCTCCATGGAGCTCACAACAAGAAAAATGTTATGTAGGTAGCACATGCGCACACATGCATATATAAACAATAAATAAAAAACAGTATAATTAAAAATGTGTCATTAAAGACTAAAACCAAATTTTAAAACCAGCACAGGAAAAAGTGAAATATATTTATTATCTTTTCCTCTTCCCTTCTCCCCAGCTGTTCTACTCATTCTTCAAATCCCTGGTAGGGAAGGATGTGGTGGTTGAGTTGAAGAATGACTTGAGGTATGTTTCTGTCCACAGCCATTTGGGGCAAATGGAATTTGCTTTTCAAAGTCTTTCTGCCCTTGGCCTTCTGTTGGATTATATCCCAGAATATGAGCCTTCTGTCTGCATGCCTCATTCAGAAAGGGCCTAAGCATCTTGCTCCCAATTTCTTACTCTTTTACATCACAACTTATTTTGAATTGTGTTATCCTCTCCATCTTTCTTCTTTTTACAGTATATGTGGGACGCTCCACTCCGTGGATCAGGTAATGAACTGGGCCCAATCCTGAGATTTATGTTCTGAATAATGTGTATATGTTGTTCTCCTTCCTTGCTTTGATTTGTTCCAAGAAAGGCAACTACTAAATAATTTGAACATCAGATGTGTTCTGCCCTATTTTCAGGGCTTGGAATGAATTACACAGCTTATATTCCCTTGTTTTGTTGAAAATGAGTACCTTTCTGATAGGGCAAACAGCTGTAAAGGAAAAAGTAGAACTGCACACGCAGTTGCTAAAACACAGAATCACTATATGGTGGTTTTAAGCTTTTTCTTTTAGCAGTTTGCAAGTGGATGAAGGATCATGAAAAACAATAATGTTGCTTAGTATGGTTGCGGAAAACAGAAGAGCTAAAGATCATGTCAAAATGGGCAGGAGTCAAATTCGATTTGTTGGACTGTTGATTGTTCTTTGTATCAAGCATTAGAGAGGTGGCTCCTCTCATCCCCCATTTGGCTTTTTCCTGTATTTGGATTCCACAAAATTCCTTGACTCCTGTAGCAAACATCAGTCCTGGGTTCAGTAGCACATAGGCACCCAGTTTAGCTCTTTTAGGACTGGTGTGACATGCATCCAGCCAACAGGGCCAGCTAGCAGTCTACCTGTTGCATTCTGCACCAGCTGCAGCTTCTGAACTGTCTTCAAGGGCAGCCCCATGTATAGCACACTACAGTAGTCCAGCCTGGAAATTACCAAAGCATAGATCACTGTGCTCAGATTGTTCCTGACCAGAAAGGGCCGTAGCTGGCAAACCAGCCATAGTTGGAAAAAGGTGCTCCTATTTCCCTCCCTGTTACTATACTATTTTACATAAAGAAACTATGAAGAAAAAAATCTTCTAGGCTTATTGAATTGTTGCTGCTGGTTTCCCCTCACCCCTGATTTTCTAAATTGGGCTTCTTTGCAGTACCTGAATATTAAGCTCACAGACATCAGTGTGACAGACCCAGAGAAATACCCTCATATGGTAAGTAACTGACACTAGCTGAAAAGATAGTGGGCAGAAACAAAGGTGAAAACTGGTTGCTGGTGGTTTTTTAATAGGAATAACTACCTACTGGCCTGCAGTAGGTAGTTAGAAAATGTCATACTGCAAGAATTATTTGTTTCCAAAGCTAACATGTTGGTTAATTGATAAGAAAACACACTAGTTTATTCAAACCACTATAATGCATGGTCTCCTAATAGGCCTTGCTATCCAGGGGCCTGTTCACATTTGGCGCTATTCTGGGATGTATCTCAGGATAGGGATCTGTTGTCCATGTGCTACTGCAGATTCAGGCAGGCCTCACCTGGGGCCTGCTGTAGCCTATACTAGCATGTGGACAGCAGGCCTTTATTTCAGGATATATTCCAAACTAAGGCCAAAAGTGAACAGGCCCCAAGTCCAGCTAAGCTCCCCAAACCCAATATTCCCTCAGCCTTTTTCATTGCCTTCTTTCCCTATTTAAGAGAACCTAAGAGGAGTCCTGCTGGCTTAGGCCACAGCTCATCTAGTCCAGCATCCCGGGTATTCTCACTTAGAAGACAAAGGCAATACCTTCACCTGCTTTGGACCCCCTGAAAATGGCCTTGAGAGGCCTCCTGCCTGTCTCTCCAACCTGGAGGCAGTGTCTAGGCATCCAGTTCTAGTAGCCATTGATACATCTGACCCTATGTAGATATAAGAACCCCAAAACAGTCCTGCTGGATCAGGCCACGGCCAGTCTAGTCCACGGTAAGCTGGTAGGGCTCTCCTGTCAAAAACGGTAGCTGTTCTCACCCCTGCATTTCCCTCCTTGTGCCTTTTGCTTCAGTTATCGGTGAAGAACTGCTTTATCCGTGGTTCCGTGGTCCGGTACGTCCAACTTCCAGCTGATGAGGTGGACACGCAGCTGCTGCAGGACGCCGCACGCAAAGAAGCCCTTCAGCAGAAGCAGTGATGGCCCCTTGCCTCCCCCACCCCGTTCCCTCATCTTTTCTGAGATATAGTTGGAGGATGTGGAAGATCAAGCCAGCTTTTTTCCCCCAGAAGAGGAACCTAGCAGTGGAGTAGCGAGAATCCACATGTATTTGCGTCCACACCAATATCCATTCTGTTTGCAATTCCTGCTGGGCCTGAGAAGGTGTGTTGCAAACCTTTTTGACCATTTTTGTAGGCCGGATTCAGATTTTCACTTTTGCTTCAAGAAAATGGCAGTCAATGGGTCTTAAAGCTACATGACACCTAATATAAGCCCCACAGACTTCAGTTGGTCTAATGTAAGCACAGCCAGAAAATAATCCTCTACAGACGTTGTATATTTGTTACCATTTTGGTCTTTTGTGAGCCCCCTTTTCCCCAGTCTTCTTTGTTAAAGCCAGTAGCATAATGCTCATTTTCTAGAATTACCGCCCCTGCTATAATTCACCTTCTCTGTCTACGTGGCATGGTTCTGCAGTTAGAAAGAGTTGTCTTGCTAAAGACCTAATATCCCATTCAGTTACTGAAATATCAAAGTGTAGTTGAGCCAATAGATGGATAGACTTCTATACAGTGCAAGACCCACCTTTTGTCCTGCTTTTCAATACAATATTAAGGGGCATTTGCACTTCCTTGATTTTCCCCCTGTACCTGGTTTTGGGAAATTTTCATCTCCCTTCCCCTTTACTGCAGAGTTTTGAGATTCACCTCTAGTAACATTTGTTGCTATAAAAAGTATTCAACGTTGTGTTTCTAATATGTTGGCATCTGAATAACTTGAAAGAAATGTATGGCCTGTTTTTTGTTTTGTATTTTTGAACAACTGTCGGAAAAATAAATATCTAAAAATTGTGAAATAATAAAAAGTTGAGTTTGGAAATCGCTAGTATTTTATGGACAAGGCCTACTCTGATACACTCTTCTGAAACACTCTTGTGAGCCAGTTTGGACTAGTGGTTAGGGAGCCAGACTCTTATCTGGGAGTACTGGGTTTGATTCCGCCCTCCCCCATGAAGCCAGCTGGATGACCTTGGGCTAGTCACAGCTCTCCTCTGAGCTCTCACAGCCCCATCTACCTCACAGGGTGTCTGTAATGGGAAGAACAGAAGGTTTGACAGCTGCTTTGAGTCCCCTTAAATGGGTGAGAAAAGCAGGATAGAAAAACCAACTCTTCTTCTCCTTCTTCATATATGGTGCACAGCAAGAAAACTAAGAGCCTTTCCAGACTTCCCCATTCGGCAAACTCCTGAATGCAGAAGAATTGGCATTTCTACCCAGCTTTTCTCACCCATATAAGGGCACTCAAAGTGCTGACAAAGCTTCTGTTCTTCTCCCCACAAGACATCGTGTGAGTTAGGTGAGGCTGTGAGAGCTCAGAAGAGAGCTGTGACTAGCCCAAGGCCACCCAGCTGGCTTCATGGGGGAGAGTGGAATCAAACCCGGTATTCCCAGATAAGGGTCCGGCTCCCTAACAAGTAGACCAAACTGGCCGTGTGTGCAGGAGTTCCTCAGAAGCTCTACATCTAGGTGCAGGCAGACATGGCTCTGTCTATACTGCCCCCTATTGGAAATTCAGAGAAAGCCAAGGGAGGAGCCATTGGTTAGTGTTGCGTTGCCCTGTCACTGTGGCAATGGCACCACACAAGCCCGTTGGCACAGTTCTGAGAATCGCTGCCACTAGCAGCACTTAGAGCAGGCATGTCAAACTTACGGCCCGCGGGCCGGACCCGGCCCGC